>CAJDSM010026064.1:4887-21119 GCA_903981925.1 Ostrea lurida | reverse complement strand
TAGGACTTACGAGATTGATCACTGTTAGTAACATTTGCCTTTACATTGTTAGTTCGCCATTTTATGTGGCACTGAAACTTTTAAAATTTGACATTGCACCACCATGTCTAAATAACCTCGTGAAACTTAAAGAATATAGCTCTTTTGGGTATGCAGCAGCAATCCTCTGGAATAATTTCCCACAAAGTTTTAGGGAAAGTTCAAATTTTAATCACTTTAAATCCCTTTTAAATCATTGGAATGGGGAAAGCTGCAAATGCAGCATGTGTAGACATTATTAGGCTGCTGTATACCTGGACTTGTGTCTCTGATGATAGTGTTCTTCACAACCTGTTTCCACTTAAGTTGTTTCCTTTTGAGTTATTTTGTTTTTTGTTTTGTTCAGTTTTATCTCGTTAAGTTTTACTTTGCTCATTTTTTTTTTCATTTTGTTTATTTATTCATATGGTGTGTTATATGTAATTTTGTTTGCCTTGTGCCTCAAGTAAATGTGTCCTGTGTTGGCTTGCTGTTTGTCCGCATTGTGTGCTATACATGTATATATCTGTGTACATATGATCTTAGACTACCAAAAAATGGATGAAAATTCACTGTAAAGAGGTTATTCATAATGATCAATTTTTGTTTTCATGGCGACCAATTTTCATAAATAATGTCTTTATTTATTGAAAATAGACACAACAAAGAATTTATATGGAAAACGTTAAAACTTGCTGGCTTTTGATGCCACCTAAGGTCCTGTTATACGGTAAAATGCCAGGAATAATTCATCAAATACTCTAACTGGAGTTAAGTTTAATGGGAATGATATTGCAAGCGCAATCAGGACAAGTCGAGAGCGGTATCCTATTGCATACAAAAAGGCGAAAGTTACATGTGTCAAACATCATAATCCAAAAAACATATAAACAGAAATCGAGTGTAGGCAGACACGACCTCCGACAAAAAAGCGAAGGTAGGAATCAGTTGTCCATGGAAGAAGTAAGCACCTCTGCCTGACCGTGTCACACCCGCCGTGAGACCCTTAGTCGAAATAAAAGTAAACGGGATACCCTAGTCAATCTAGTAGGAATTGACAGTCTAACAATAGTAATGAAACAAATTCATCAACATATACTTTCAGTGAAGTAATTTTGATAATCCAGCAGAACAAGGTCATTATAAGCGACCCGTAGAATTTGACGAAATGATTACTTAAACGCAGATTCGTTATAACCCTCCCGCAGCACAACTTTTTTTGAATAGTAGTGTGGCCCCGCTTTTAAAAAGTCCGCCATAACGCGATAGCATCGCTCTTCGTATCCCGAATCAACTGGAAGAATATACAACAACCATAACAAGGTGAAGTGGTATATTACTACAATAGAAAAGGAAAGTGACGGATTGCAAAGTAAATGTCATGCAACGCTTATCAATAATAATAGTTGTCTAGTCTGGCCATTAGATCGAATGTTAAGTCAAAATATTCCAAATGAAGCAGATATGTCAAGATTATCTGTGGGTCCCTTTCTTATGTCGATCTTCGGATATATCTAAATGGACATAGAATTGTGGAAAATGATGATTTGGTTAAATTGATAGCATCACTAATCTATATAGACCTTATATGTAGAGGTTGACAGGAACACGGCAAGTTTTTTGTTTTATCCCGTAACAGTTCTGTACAAAAATTCTGCTCATAATATAATAGCCAAAAAATAAAGTCTGCCAATAAGGGGGCACAATTAGTGCCCATAGGAATACAAGGAATACACAATATTATACTGACGTATTAGCAATTCATTTTGATATTTATAAATCATCTAGAAGCTTCAAACAGCAGTAACATTTTACAAATAGCATACTTATAGGGTTTTGTGAGTCCATTAGTAATGTTTATTTGATTTACCGAAAACGCATTGGCGACTTGCTTAAGAGTAATAACACGTTTGTATTTTTTGAATTTATTTTGACATCATACATCGTACACACTTTTCTGTTTCTTCTTTCGTTTTGACGAAAAGTATATTCCGGGGATGCTATTTTAAAATGTAAAATGTTGGCCAATTGTTGCCCTGTCCATTAGGCCCCAGGACCCCGTTTCATCAAACATCGTAACTAGTTACGTAAGCTTAGTTTGGCGTAACTTTCGACTAGACTAAATATTTTACGTAAGTTCGTTTCATCAAATGGCGTAACTTGGGAATTCACGTAAGAATTCTACTAACTAGTAGTAACTCTACGTCAGGTCGAACCCTGACGTAAGTACCTACGTAAACATAAATCATGGCCGACTATTTGTTTATACGGAATGTTTACTGAATATTTTTGCGTCATGGTCAATTTTTTTCGCGACAGGTCACAATTTCAGAGTATAAGGGTTACTTCCCTTTGAAAACAAGTACACGTCTTACCTTTACTGTACGATTATTTTCCACATGTATCTATCCGTACATGTATGATAAATGTACAATGGTATTCCTAAATTCCTTTGCATTTAGCATTCCACCGTAAAGAGAACATTCACTTTGTTGTAGTATGCATATTTATAAATCTCTTCAAAACATCCGCTCTGACGAACTTTGAACACATGATTAGCGAGCCCGATTTATTCTGACCAATGGTGGGTGGATTTAACGGGAGTGTCATATTATATAATATTCATGAACCCCTTTTTTATGTACTACATCCAAAATCTGGGGGTTGTTTTTTGTTGTTTTTTTGGGGGGGTGTCTTTTCTTCTTTTCTTTTTTTGTTTTTGTTTTTCTTACTGTATATCAAATTTCTAGGCGATAATTACTTCCATGGTCTTCATATAAACGCTTCGATACTTGGCGATTCAAGCACAGGGGCTTATGCTGAAAAAATCAAAACACCCCTTAGCAGCTTAGTGAAGATACACATGTATTTTGTTAGCGGTGTTTTGATTTTTTTCCCGGCTACACATGCCCCTGTGATTCAAGCGGATTTCTTTTGCTAACACACAACGTATCATTCACAGTAATTATCGAGGTTGTTGGTATACAAAATAAATTCATACAGGCATATCTTCTTTTTTTTTTTTTTTTTTAATCCAATAATACATGTAAAGGGGGAAAACATCTCTACATGTATCAGCTAGGCACGCAGAACCATATTGGAGTGGGACGCCCTCAGATAGACACACCATTCATCTTTTCAACGTTACCATAATTTTGTAAATATTGCATTAAAATCATGCAGCATGTTATTTTATTCTAACGTATTAAACTAAAAAATCACGCTCATTGACATTATTTACTAAACAAAATTAATATTAGAAAAGAAAAAAGTGTGTCTATCCCAGATCATGCAGAATTAAAAAAAATATAATAATCGGAGGGGGGGGTAGTGTCATGATGCCTGTGGTGTAAACAAACTTACTGTGAGTCATGTTTGTAAGCTTTAACGTCATTCGAGATCATCATGTTCTAAAACCAAGAAAATGAAATAGAAAATTCAATGTTTTTTTTTTAGTTGGATATGCCCCCCCCCCCCCCCCTCTCGAAGAATATTAAAACCAGGAGGGGATTGAGGGCAATCACAATAATTTAAGACTCCACTGTCACCAGTCTGTACAATTTTTATATGCTTAAAATATTATTTTTATATATAGTTAGCAGTGCACCAGACATGCGAACACCGCTATCGATCTCTCCCTATACTTTTGAACTTTCGTTGTGGTTTTGTTTGTTTGTTTTTGTTGTTGTTTTTCAAGGGGGGGGGGGTATTGGTTTTGTGTTTTTTATCATTATAGTGTGTTTTTTTTTTTTTGGTTTTTTTTGTTTTTTATTAGGTGGTTTGGGTTTTTTTTATTATCATTTTTTTTTTTTTTTTTTTTTTTTTTTTGGTTTTGTTTTTTGGTTTGTTTGTTTGGCTCTTCAAGTCTATTAGTTTCGTTTTTTTTGGGGAGCGACTATTCGGTCGATGAAAAAAAAAAAAAAAAAAAAAAAAAACGAAAGTACGATGTACGCATGCTCAAGACACGGTAACTAAGGACGTAAGCTTAGTCGAAACTTAGTCGAGTAGTGATTACGCATGTCTTTACGTCGCTTCATGAAACGCAGTTTACGCTAACAAAGATTATACGTAACTAGATTTACGTAGTCGGCGTAAGACTTTAGTTAGTCGAAAATTTACATTGTTATGGAAACGGCGTCCAGTTGTTGACTTACAAGAAAGATACAGCACTCATAATTGTTATGTAACAAGGCTCGTGCCATGTTTTGTTTACATGTTAAACATGCTAGTAAACGATTCATTAAAGCAGATTTTTTTAAACAAGTTCATCTAACATACATCAAACAGTATTTATTGTTTCTCACATTAAACAGGCATTTTCAGGTAAGCAATTTTTATGTAAGCAAATACATGGCACGATCCATGTTTACGTAACAAAGAACTGTGATTTCTGTATCTCTCTTGTATCTCGACAACTGACATTCAAATATCTCCTGACCATTAGAAATACTTTAGTTAAGCATTGGAAAAATAAAATCTAGCTCAAAACATAAAAGCTAACCTTAAATCAACGCTTACAATTTTTTTAATCTTATACCAATGAGGTGCAAATGTCGAATGAAGACATGTGTCAATAATCTTTACCGAATGCTTTGAAACTGAATTTCACAAGAGACGAAATACTAGCTAGATACCAGCATTCTAATTAACATCATTCACAAGAGACCTTAGTTATGCGAACGATATTTCGTGTACAGGTCAGCAGTTTTGAGTATGCCGGTTAATTAAGAATCTAACCTATTCCACGAGCGTTCATGTCATATACCGCGAATATAACTTTCATTTTATTTCCACCATTTTAGTTATTTTAGTATCATCCAGTCAAAATTGGCATTTGTTTTTTTTTTTTACCAAACTTACAAGTAAGGAGTCAATAGACTTATTACAAAGAATTCAATGAAATAAGAAGTGAAAAACAGCAAGTTCAAAAAAAAAAAAACTATGCATTATTAAGCATGTGAAGAAAATGAACAGTGATCAATCTCATGAATTCCAGAAAGAATACATTGATTGATTGATTGATTGATTATATTTGTTTGTTTTACGTCCCGTTGTAGGTAAAGTACCACAAATTTAGACGGTATGCTTAGCTCTCAGGGCCGTATAGCAGTGAGGGTTCTTTAGCATTCCTACGCCTGCCATGCCCCGGAACCTTCGTTTTTAGGGTCATATTCGAAAGACCCGTGATTCTCGCTTCTAAATGCCGAGCGTTTGACGAAAAAGCAATCACTACCTATTTTTATGTCTAAGGTTTGACGCGGCTATGCCACGAGCGGGGCTCGAACTCATGACCTTCCGGTTATGTAGTGAACGCTCTAACCACTGAGCTACCGAAGCCGGTCCAGAATAAATACAAAATCGTGAGTAGATCTAGAGCAAACATGGACCCTCGGACACACCGGATGTGGCATTAGTCGGACACACCTGATGTGGATCAGTCGACACCACCGGATGAGGATCAGGTGCCTAGAACGATTCCCCCTGTTGACCGCTCACATAAGCTGTGAGCCCTTTATCTTGATCGGGAATCGTAGTAATCTTAGTCAGAATCAGTATATACATGGCTTAATGATTGGTATGAAACACGTCAGACAGCATTTGACGTTAAAATATGTTGTATTTGTAAAATACGACCATTATAATGACTGTAGAATTTACAAAATTGACTTTTTAAAAAACATATTTGTTAGTAGCTTGCCACGATTTAAAAATTGATCATACGCGGAACTTGCTCCCTCGTATTAAATCAGTTGGAAAATATAAACATCATATGAAGGTGATAATGAAATTACAAAATGTTGGAGAAGCTGAAGTCATCCCTTTAGTGATAAAGTTGTTACTTTGTTGTTAACATCCGTGTTCAATAGAATATCTTAAGTACAAAGCATATATGGAAGACTTTGGTGTCTTTTTTCCTCGAGTTCACGAATCAGCGTATAAATGAAAATGAACATTATTAATAGATAAACTGAGGACTTCGGATGAGACCGCAAAATCTGAGGCCCTGTGTCACAGCAGGCGTGACACGATAAAGATCCCTCCCTGCTCAAAGGCCATAAACGCCGAGAGCATAGACCAACATTTTGCTGCACTTTACCAGCAATGGTGACGTCCCCATATGAGTGATTTTTTTTTTCAAGCGGGACATTAAACAATATACATGCAATCAAATGTAAAGGTTAGGGATTTAAAATAAATCAATATTATGATGCTTAACAAATTTCTGGAAGGTTTCTGCAGTGTTCTATATATCATGAACACAGAACTGTACCCAAGAACATCATTCACCAAAATATCCAATAAAAGTTTCCCCAAAATATAAATGCCAGTCTTCTTTTTTTTTTTAATTGATGAATAACTATTTCCGGATGCAACGCGAGTTGCGAAACCTTGAAGAGAATCAGAGTACCTAAATATTATCCAATCTTTTTGTCTTCTTTTCTTTTCTTTTTTTTTTTTCTCTTGGTTCCCCCCCCCCCTTCTCCCTTTCCATTTTTCTGTTGCTTTTTTACTTCATATATTAGGATATTTATCATTATCAATTATAAATATTATCGTGTGGACATTACTTGTACCTTTAAGGAGAGGCTTACATAGGCCTAATATTTTATGTTTTTGCATAATAAAAAATGTTTAAATATAAAATATCCAATCAAGAATCAAGCTGGTCGTGTGTTTGAACAGGCCAATCAGTAAGGTCAGTGGTTTTTGAAAAAGCCAATCACGGTAAGAGTAGTGGTTTTGAATAAGCCAGATCAGTAAGAGTCAGTTTTTTAGAGTCTCGACTTACAATGAAATTTACAATCATCTCGTTGTAAAAAAAAAATTAAGTCTGATTTTGCAATTAGTTTGTAAAAAATTCAATGCATAATCATACACATGCATGCGCGTTCACGTGAATGGCATTCATCCCATATCCCTAAATTGATATTACTATCAAAATCTTAGAGAAAGGCCTCCTCTCACCCCCTGGAAATTTATTCTAACAATCGTAAATCGTGGATAAAATAAAAGGAAGAAACAAGAGTATAACAACATTTCCGATGATTGATTCATTCATTCATTCATTCATTCATTCATTGAAAAGAGAGAGAGCAGAGAGAGGAAGGGTGGTGTGTGGGGGGGGGGATGATACCGTAATCTCCGCTGAACGTCTTGATCCCGTTGACGGGGAGGATGTTAGATGTAAGTAATCTGTCCGATCTTCCCAGAAAACCCACGCTTGAATGGGAACGTCGAATCTACACAAGTATAAGTATAGATTTGATTTTGTAACACCAACAAACTATTTTTTTGGGGGGCTAATCCTGTTTCTTACTTCATGACAAGAATGTATCCTCCATAGAAGATTAGCATCATGAGAGATTCGTACCACGTGACTTTGCCATCCTGAACGACCTACAGAATTTGAACTACATTTTCAAAGCAGTACACTGAATGTATCATAAACTGTAAACTAGGATTATTTTTGGTACACAGGTCACCTAATACAAACTTTCGTGACCACTTTTATTAAATTGAAATTCGCGAAAGATGTTCAAATGCTTTGCTATAGCAGTGAATTCTCTGTATGATACAACGCCAAGTTCCACATTGATTCATCATTAATGCTTATCAATATTACATGATTTCATTGAATATATCCATTACTGAAAATTGTTATGGAATTAAGGGCAGACGGTACATTTCCGACATCAGTACTATTCAATGGCCTGAAAACATTGCTTCCAAAAATGCTTCAAATAAAATTATATTTTATTTTTAAGCTACTCTTATATCTGATAAATGTATTTCAAAGGAAATATGTATATTCAATATTTTATTTTTGAGCATTTACATGGTTTTTGCATACAGTAACAAGTACAATCCAAAACATTCAAATTCAAAAGGTGTCCAGGTAATATGGCCTTTTTTTTTTTTTTTTTTTTTTTTTTTGGTTTGCATAAACATGTTTTGATGCAAGTCTATATTGTACAAAATTTCGAGAAAAATTATATTAAAATGAGGATTCTGCCGCCTGTCCTTGAGACAGTGTGTAAAAACATTATGGTATCCAACCAAAATTATTCGGACCAAACACGGGCAAACACCGGTCGATCTATTCCTTGTTAATCAGACAAAACTGCTATTCAGACTAGTCACACGGGTTTTTCGGGAGGAGAGGGGGGTGTAAAAAATCTTACCAGAATCAGAACGATGACAGAGAAGGAGTAACATACAGCATCCCGGGAAAACGACCACCACGACAGGGTCACCACCTAAAAGTAGGTCATCCAAATCTTATTGTTCAACTTAGGAATTTATCACTATGGTGATAATGACGACAAGAATGGTAATTATCAATGATGATGACGATAATGATGACTAATTTAAAGTAATTTTCTCTAATTCACATCAGCATTATACAATGACAACGAATTAATTTGAAGAAAAAAAATAATCATTTGCACATTGGTTTTATACACGAACAGGTCAATTTCGAAAAGAAAATCATTGCGTGTATTCATATTAAAAACACTTTAATCTTCTCCCTCTCTCACTTTCATGTCTTGTCACTCTTAAGCTATACGCAAAACACGTTGAAATTGAGATTATGATTGTTCCAAGACACGCTGGGCATTGGCTTTCTCACGAGATGTCCAAGACACACGTGGCATTGTCTGTTCTCACGAGATGTCGTAAAACTAACGTAATTTCTGTCAGAATACCCGATGGAAATGGATTTATTTCAAGTCGAAAGACACTAAGCCTGACGAAGTGACAACAAAACAGTCGGAATCATAAAGTGATCTGATATTAATTAATTTAATTTTTATATAAAGCGTTTTACCTTGTGTGATCGTTTTTAATAGTGCCAGGTACAACTGAGTATGCGAGGTATTAGGTCAGTTTAGGTCACCTAAAGTCCCTTCCAATTTTTTATAAAGCAAGATCCTTTAAGTTGCATGATATTCTAAGATTATGCTTGATATGGATAACTGTATTTATATGTCCTTATGCTTGTCAATTAATATGTTATTTAAATTACCCTGCATCATTGATTTTTACCCTGAATAAATCTAATACTTTGCACGAAGAATGTATGGGCACCCTTCTTATATGCATGCAATGGTATGCTTATCTACAGAAAAAATGCTGTTTGTCCAACGATCTAAAATATAATACGATTTTCCTTGGATTTTTGGAACTTGCAAAGCTCAAGTGTAATATCACTTTTTCCCAGTGACCAATTAAGCGCTTGTCATATATAACTCTTTTCATTGATGACGTTTCTAATCGTCCGCTTGCAGCTGATGACATTCAATCAATACACGCACGCGCTCCTTCCCGTAATTAAGGTTCCCTCAGTGGACTGTGCTTCTTTCACATGTCACATTTAATCCAATCAAAAGTAATTTTCTTCAGCCTTCTGTCTAAATATTATTCCTCACGAATAAGTCATTAGGCGTCTCTATGTATTAATTAATTTTGAGCAACCTAGTAAAATTGGCTCTCCACAGGCATTAGTTGTGTCCTCTGTTTAGCCCTGACTTTCGTATTTCGTGTATATACGACAGCGCGTATATTACTAGCATTATGCGCTTTATTTATTCAATATATCAAGAAATTCGTCCATTTTGAAGTCTCCTCGAAATGACTAACGTTTTTCTGTTTAGGGAATCCTTAAGAATTTTTGTAGAATTCAAACGACTGAATATTACTGAAAAAGACCTTTACGCTACTGAATAATATACATGTACTTCAAAACGATACTTGACAGTGGACACTCAAATTTTTAAGAAAATTAATGCCCTATAAAATTAACCATCGTAAATGTTATTTACGTTATTTCAACGAGCACTATGAGAGTATTGGTAAACAATATAAATACCCAACGTATTCCCCCTTACAAGTTCTAACGAATGCTTGGAAACGACCCCCAAATGTAAAGACAAATTGTCTGTAAAGTCGCTAGAGTGTTGTAGTCGTAGCCATGGAACAACCGTACCGGAAGTTGATTACACAGCAAGTTTCATGTAAGTGCGGAATATGAAGTAGGGCAAATGGATCAACGGACAGACAGACGAACCGAGGGAAAGTCTATAGTCCCCTTTGGTGTAACCGACTGGAGTCAATAGCTAAAACGTGTGCTCTATTTGATAGATAGCAGAATGGTTCGTGTTTCTAAGCTGCCCACACGGTCCAATGACAGGATTTAATGATCTCTACTCGCCTCTCCGGCAAGTAGGCCGCACAGACCAATAACAAAATAGACTACTTACCTCTCCGGCAAGTAGGCCGCATAGACCAATAACAAATAGGATGTTGAAAACTGCCGATCCAACGATTGTCCCTACTCCCACGTCACCCTTTGTTATAAACACTCCTGCAACAATTAATGTTAGCCATAGAGAAAATGAGTTTGAGTACTGAACAACATATTCATATTGTCTGGCATCTAGGGAATGCAAATGTTTCATGATAAAAAGCCACAAAATGAGCAGAAAGGTCTATCACACTCACCTTAATCGGAACATCACTTACGGAAAAGGCCGAGTGATGTTCCGATTGACACTCACCTATGATCGCAGTGCATAACTCGGGAGCGGAACTTCCGGCCGCCATGAAGGTAGCGCCTGCCACGTCTTCACTCAGACCAAGTTTCTAGGAAAAATTACAAAGTTTCTGCAGGAGTGTCTTAAAATTCTCATAAATTATGATACCCTTACGCTGATAAACCGAAATAAATAAATCCCTAACAATCTTGAATCATTCTGCTGATGGTGGCCATTAAGAGACAGAAGCAGAAAGTAAGTAACATAAAAGATTTAGAAGGTCCCATCATTAATTTGTGTGATATCGTATTTCAAAGAAAAATAATCGTCATACAGTTCCAACCAAATTTCTTAATATTAGCTTTTAAAGGCATACCGAACTTATCTTGTCGAGTGAAGTCACGAAGTATTCGTCACATACAATAGCAAGGGCGATAAACATATAGATGACCATGATGACATGCAATAGGAAGGCGCCATGCTGTCTTTGATCATTGTTGAAAGCATCGGGTGGAAACTCGAGATAAGCTGCAAAAGCACGATATCATAATGTTACATTGTAAAAGCCATGTCAACATATATCAGCCCGAGTGGTCTATAAATATGTATAATACTCATTTTATCATCTACTTGTTATATTCTTAAAAGCATTATTTTGTCCCCCGGAAAAGATAAAAATGAATACATCAGTAGCAATAGATACTTTCTCTTCACGGAACAGCTACAAAGATCGAGTTCCGGTTGGATTGTGCATTTCAATATACATCCATTTAATATGCTATTTATTTTTTCGCACACCGGATCTGATGTTCACGTGATTTTGGATAGCATATCTTGCTTGATTTTTTTTTTTTTTTTTGGTTTTGTTTTGTTTTTTGTTATTTTGTTTGTTGGGTTTTTTTTATTTTTTTGTTTGTTTTGGGGTTTGGGGGGTTTTTTTGTTGTTTTTTTTTTTGGTTTGCTTGTTTGTTTTTTGGGGGTTTTTTTTGGTTTTTTGATTTTGTTTCTGTTTTTATTTTACTTTTTTATTTTACTTTTTAAGAGCGCTTAATGAAACGTAAACCGGCGTGAAGTGGTGAAGTTCATACACTCATGTATTTTCAGAAATGAAACTTATTTCTTATATTTACATTCTAATCTCATTTCGTCGGAAATCTCGATCATTAAAACAGAGACCTACAATGTACTATGTATATAGTAATTATCAAGATACGCACATTTTCGACAAATGCAGTCCGTTCATGAGAAAATGACTATCATCAACATTTGTGTGTGTATATATTCATGCAACTTGTCACTTCAAGACAAAAGACAATTATTTACTAAGAAATCTAAAAGCACTAAATCCAAATTACCGCTACAGAAACTACTACACACTGTATCATGGTCCTTGTTTTTCGCTGGCTATTCAGGTTGCAAACAATAAACATTCCCATTTGCCCAATGCGCGAAGGAATACAATGATGGACGTAATCCACAACGCGTGATAAAAGACACCAGAGTCTTCAAAATCTGTTTTATTATTTGAATTTTTACCAGGCACAGATTGTATATATGTTGTTTAATGTCCCTCTTGAGAATTTTTCACTCATGTGGAAATGTCACCATTGCCATTGAAGGGCTGCAAAACTTAGGACAATGCTCAGCACTCTAGCTTTTGAGCACGGATGGATCGTCATCGTGTCACACCTGCTGTGACACAGAGCCTTTGGGTTTTTAGCTCACCTGAACCGAAGGTCAAGTGAGCTATTCTGATCGCCTTTTGTCCGTCGTCGTCTCCGTCTGTCCGTCCGTCTTCCGTCTTCTGATAAACTTTCAATTTTCGACTTCTCTCAAACCGCTAGGCCAAATTATACCCAAAAAAAAACTTGGACAACATTCCTTGGGTGAAGGGGTTCAATTTGTTCAAATGAAGGAACCAGGCGCCCCATCAAAGGGGAGATAATCACGAAAATGCAAAATAGGTGGTGGTGTATTTAAAAATCTTCTTCCAAGAACCATAGGCAGAACAAGCTGAAAATTTATATGAAAGTTCCTGATATAGTGGAGATTCAATCGTTGCTCAAATTCATTAACCCTGGGGATACGTGGGGCCCACAATAGGGGATCAAAAGTTTACATAATGATTATATAGGGAAAATCTTTGGAAAATCTTCTTCGCAAAGAACCACTAGGTCCAGAAAGCTGAAAATTTATATGAAAGCTTCCTGATGATAGTGGAGATTCAAGTTGTTCAATAATCATTACCCCTGGGATAACGATGGGCCCAATGGGATCAAAGTTGTTACATTGATTATTATAGGGAAAATCTTTAAAAATCTTCTTCTCAAGAACCACTGGCACGCAAAAGCTGAAATTTATATGAAAGCTGCTCGGGATATATGTGGAGATTTAAGTTTGTCAATACATGACCCCCGGGGTACAATGGGGCTCTCAATAGGGGATCAAAGTTTTACATATGATTATTAAATTTAAAATCAAGGGAACAGAATGAGAATTTACAGAGCTGCGTCATATATGATCAGTTGCAAACTCATGGACCTGGGCTAATTTGGCGTATAGAGCATTGTCATATTTGTGGTGAATTTATACTCAATTAAAAATCTTCTTTCAAAAACCACTGGGCAATTAGAAAGCTGAAATTAAATGAAAGCTTCGGATATAGTGGAGATTCATAGTTTGTTCAAATCATTGACCCCCCGGGGGTACAATGGGGCCCAATATGGGGATCAAAGTTTTACATATGATAATATAGGGAAAATCTTTAAAAATCCTTCTCTCAAGAACCACTGGCCAGAAATGCTGAAATTTAGTATGAAAGCTTCTGATATAGTGTGAGATTCAAGTTGTTCAAATCATGACCCCCGGGGTAGAATGGGGCCCAATAGGGGATCAAAAGTTTTACATATGATTATATAGGGAACATCTTTTAAACTCTTCTTTCAAGAAACCAGTCTGAGGCCAGAAAGCTGAAAATTTTATATGAAAGCTCGGCGATATTGGGAGATTCAAGTTTTGTCAAAATCCCCCCTCTCGAGTGTTGGGTGGGGCCACAATAGGGATTAGTTGCTAAACTACTGGCTCTTTCTTAGTGAAGCAGTGTTCAGGTGAAGCGATGTGGCCCATGGGCCTCTTGTTTTCAGTGACCATTCAGTCACATTTTACGACAAGCAAAGGGTAACGAGGACCTATTCTGGTACGAAAATGACAGTCTAACAAAGGGTATGAAACAAATCAGTCAACATATGACTTACGGATAATTTGTAATCGCAAACAAATGTTGTTGAAAATAAGCATTTCACAAATTTTGTGCTCGCTATAACGATCTAGTATGCAAATACAACCCGCCATTAAGTTAAATACTGTCTGACGTGTTTCCTACCAGTTGTTCGGCCGTTTTTCGCATACTTGTTTTGACTTCGGATTACTCCGTTTACTGATCAAGCTTGCATCTCTGTAAATTTATGTACATGTATATATATAACATACAGAGATTGTACTAATCAAAAGTTTCAGCTCGAGCACCCACGACTGAAAATTGCAGGTTACAGTACCACTTACATATATTATCAATGTTCTGCTGACCATTGATCAATACGAAATAGGTCTGAATATTCATTGTAAGTGAGTGACACGATTTGGAGGCGCTATAAAGCGCGTGTGGTGTGG
Organism: Ostrea lurida; assembly: GCA_903981925.1. Taxonomy (NCBI): domain Eukaryota; kingdom Metazoa; phylum Mollusca; class Bivalvia; order Ostreida; family Ostreidae; genus Ostrea; species Ostrea lurida. The sequence continues at coordinate 6,897 of CAJDSM010026064.1, read as the reverse complement.
AGATCGAATCAAATGATTTTTTTTTAAAAACAATCAGTATACATGTACTTGGATTTTGATCATGTCTGCATTTGAAAAGTATCCCCAGGTCCCACTTAAACCGTGCCTGATTTCTTTAACAATGAAGGGTTTAGGCCCAAGTAATCCATCTATGCTTGTCATGTCATTATATCGTATCTCTGCATACCATTCGATATTGCTCGTTATATCAAATGTAAGCGGAGGCAAAATTTAAAAAAAAATCCCCCAAGGGAGTATTCGAATAAATCCCATTGCGTGCCATTCAACAGGCTTTGCTCAGCTAATGTGTCTACTCAAACTAAAAAGGGATGTTCTAAATTCACTTATCTCTTCAAAGCTACAGGAGATATTGCTCCTGTGTCTCTATAAATCATACCAAATGTCCTTCATTCAAAACTATTCAAGAGGAGTATGCGAAACTTCGATTTTTATTCGGAATGTTTACGAATATCCTTCATCTTTCATAGAGACTTTATTCTATTTGCATATTAGCAATCAATCCCACAGAATCCAAAGTAAATGAGACATCAGTTATCATTAGGACAACACATATTTATTGACGGATTCTGTTACCGGTAAAAAAAAATGTGTACAATAAATCTTGATGACTCAGTAAGTATCGCCGCTCCCTGACTTCCGGCTTCCTGTCCTATATGTTGGATTTCAGTCAGCAATGTTAACATGGTGGTTATTTGACTGGCATTCAATGCAATATCCTGATAAACCAAACAACATAAACTACTATATTCTGTTACACTCTGGCTCCAGTCTTTGGCACTACATTGTTCACTTTTATAAAGTTTTACTTTCATGTTTCGAATTTCCAACATTTCGGTTTGAGCATCACTGAAAAGACATAATTTGTCGAAATGCGCATCTGGTGCATCAAAATTGGTACCGTATATTATTTATATTCAGAAAGAAAAAAATTCTTTTAGATAATGTTTTGATGGAACTGCAGTTGGAAAATAAATATAGTCTACCTTGTGAAACTCATCTTTGATGGCAGGGCCGTAACCAGGGATTTTTATTGGGGGGTGCACAAGACTACGGCAAGGGGTGTGAAGGCCGCTAGCCAGACCCCCAGCTGGTTCAGGGATTGCCCTGGTAGGGGGTCCAGGGGGGCGAAGCCCCCGGAGCTGAGAGATTTTAGCATTTTTATTGGGTCTGTTGGCCGCTTTACACCCCCTGCAGATTCAGGACGTGCCATGGTAGGTAAGGTGAAAGGTTTTAGCATTTTCATTTTAAAATGGGTGATGCACTTGCGCCCAGTGCACCCCCTGTGTTTATGGCCTTGGATTGCTAACAGCTATTGCAGTTTTTGGTAGGTTCCTTGTCAGTCATGTAAGTGTCCGTCCTCTGTTAGTCTATTCCGTATATTACAGAAGTGTCGTCTGTTAGTCTATTCCGTATTACAGTCATCTGAGCATAATACAATGATCGTCACCAAAGTTTATTCACAGCCAAACTGATTTCTTTCGGATTATTTTGACCTCACATTTCCGAGTTTAGCGTTTAGTTTGTGTCTGATTAAACACCTGAGCTTGGCTTCTTTTTCAACTTTATAATTATGTAGATGAACTCTCTGTTCAAGTCTCACCCCCATCCTCATTTCCCTTCTGTTTGACCTTGACCTTACGTTTTCGAAGAACTAAAATGTCTGAACTACCACTAGCATAATATGTATATACATGTGTACATGTATATCTAGTGTTTATCCCCTGTATATCTGCTTAATTTCCATATTTTAGTAACAAAGACAATCACAACTGTGTCCAAGACTACGCGTTATTATCCAGAAAGGCTTTGCAACAAAATACCAGAAGAAACTTGTCAGTAAATAATGTTTGATTTATATAAAGTTGGTTGTACAAACACAGCAAGAGGATGCATAAATCCTTCTTTTCAAAGGATTCTCAAAACGTTCACTTAAAGACATAAAAAGGCGAAGTTAACATCGTGTTAAACGTAATCATAATCCAAAAAAAT
>CAJDSM010026062.1:334-19601 GCA_903981925.1 Ostrea lurida | reverse complement strand
AGCGACATTTTAGTCCGAGGCAAAACAACAGCTGATGTGTAGCTATATGTAATACCCGATTTCTACATAGATGGAAATAACCATTGACATTAATTACTAACAATTAAGTATTACAGTGAAATAAGCAATTATTATTTTCGACCTTACGTTCTCTTTAAAATATCCAGCTGTGATTGAACCATTGATCTCATCATATAGCTAAGTTAATTAATCTGGTTTTACTCAGATTTATATTATAAAACATCTCAGTTTACGGAATGTATAAAGTGATTTATTTTTAACATACCCTTTCCCTGTCCAAAACAACATCACATGCTGCATTCTCTGATTTATTGTCACATGTACATGTAACTGAACACTTTATACACATACATGTATATTACCAAGCCATTTACTACTACTGACACGTCCATTTTCTTATTAGATATCAAAGGATATGTATTTATGATAAACATTGTATTAATCTGAAATATGATTAGGTATTTACATAAATGATAAACGCTTCCTGTTGTCTGTGTCTCCCTGTTAGAGCGCTGTTATGGTAGCTCATTACACCAAAATTCAAGAAGCAGTTTCGCGAAGTTTGGATACTAGAACCTCTTATTCCCAAAGAAAACAACTTTTCCATTATTCCGGGAAAAATCACAAAGAATTCATATTTTATTAAAATAATTGAGAGCTTGTATTACTTTTTCGATGGCGAAACTGTACTTCTTGCAAGGTGCTTAAACGATTCATTAATTAAAATGTTGGTGTAATGAGCTACCTTAAATTAGAAAACATATTTCTCAGAGTGGGCTGTCCTTTGTTGAATGATTAATTTGGACACGACACAATAATCATGATAGAACATAAATTGCATTAATGTATGAGAAAGAAAGAGAAAGAGAAAATGACAATAGTTTTAATGTGGATACGTGTAGGTCAGACTTGTGTTGGGTCTTGTCAAGGTTCCTCTTCTGCACCAATTCTGTATCCCTCTTTTAACTGTTCCATGATAAATTCAAACACTTTTGTCCAGGCATATCTGCATTTTTCGTCAAATTCTTCACCCAATTCTCTTTCCCATACAAACAGCATGGCTTCTGTGAAAACGTCCCAGTATTCAGGTTTAAATCCCCCAAACTTAATATGTTGTTTCCCGAGCCCGATCAGTAACGGTCCAAAGAAAACCTGCAGATTGTGAATATTGTCGATAGCAGCCCCGACCGCTTGCATAAATCTTGAAGCATGTCCTGTAAAATTTGGGTCATTTAACAAGGATTCCCCTTCGTCGTTTCGGAATGAAAATAATTGTTTGAGATCGGGATTAAGCTCAAAAATTCTTTGAAACACCCGTGCACCGTTGGCAGACATGTTTTTAGCCATATACTTCCATGTTTTCTTAACAATCCGTTTTTCACTTTCGGACATGACTTCACAGGAGGCGTACGAGGACAGTTCGTGACCAAAGGAGGTAGGGGTCTTTGATGGACATTTGTAAGAGCCGGAATTTTCGTCAAATGAAGATGTTGAACACCCCATCGTATTTACACGGTATGTACGTTTCCACTTCGCATGCAAAAAATCTGTAAAACGATAATTAGACATTGTTGCAAAAAGTTCAAAGAAAATAATTACACATATTTTGCAAGTCTACTCACAAAAAAGTCTCAAACTGAACGACAAATAGCTGATACGTTTAGATCAAAACCACGACGTTTTTGATCGTATAAATGCGCAAATACAGATAGTTTTCTGTCTGCTCTATGGAAAAACATTGCACATAATGTAATGAAATAACCACTATGCCACTAATTCACCATCAAAGCGACTGAACCCTTGGGGGTCCGGGTTAGAATAGGTCCCCAGCATCCCCTTGGTGGCGTAAGAAGCGACCAAAAAAAACCCCCAAAAAACGAGACCCCATGTCACAGCAGGTGTGGCACGGTAAAGATTCCTCCCTGCTCAAAGGCCCTGAGCACAGGCATAAATTTGCAGCCCTTCACCGGCAATGGTGACGTCTCCATATCAGTGAAATATTCTCGAGTGGGACATATAACAATAAATAATCAATCAATCAAAGCGACTGCAAATATAAAAATACCTATGCACTATAGAAAGCATAAATGAAATAGCAGCAAACCTTTTGGGGTCCCATTGTAAGTTAAATCATCAGTTCTCACAATTTTTCAAATTCCGACTGAAAACGTGGCAGAAGACAGGTAAATACTAGGAACAACACATTGATTTTAAGGTGTTGAAATTGCTATATTCATTAGCTGAAACGGCTGCTGTATAGTGTGTCTACAGCAGAGAATAGGACAATTAGTGCTTCAAAACGGATGTTGGTCTCCGCTTTATGTAAAAGCCCTTAATAGCATAGAATCTGATAACCAGCGTATAAGATTGTTTACGCTTCAAGGATTGTCTGATAAATGGAATCAACAGTGATTAGAACCAAGGGACTGTGCAATTTGCTAATAGATTATAAAGTTGTTTATTGTCTTTTTTTTTTTTTAATTTCAGATCGTCGATAAGGTATTTGTATGCGCATAATGATGATTATTAATGAAATATTACAATCAAAACGAGCCTATTAGGCACTAAGCTAACCAAGGGCAACCTTTATTTCTAAAATGTTATACGACTTGGAAACTAAATTGAAATACTAATATGATATAAGCCCCAACAATATACTATAAGTTTCAAATGAAATGTCTGCGTGTTATTAACAAATTTACTGTGTATTTCGATTCGTTGCTGTTGGAAAGATTGTATAATTAGTTTTCCGGAATCGAAGATTTGGGCATATAGTTTTTGGTCTGTCTGTTAAGTCTTCCTGTCTGTCTGTTAGTGGTAAAAAAAAAACACCCAACTTTAGCCTTCGTCATATCTTTTACAACATAAAAGGAACAGCTTTCATATTTGTCACGTATATTTCTTGTGGCAAGAACATTTCATTGGTATACAAATCCTTGACCTGATGACCTTTACATTTCGACTAACTTTCAGAAAATTCCAATATAAGCTATATCTTTCAAGGCGGAAGAGCTACTGCTTTCATATTTAGCATGTGCATTTCTTGTGAAAAGACCTTTTCTTTGGTACGACTACGAGAATAACATACTCTGTGATCTTGAAACTGGCCTCAAAATAATAGGAGATTCTGATCTAAATGAAAATCATTTTACCTTCTCAGTATTGTTAGAAAACTACAATGGGAGCCCGGGTTAGAATAGGTTCCCAGCATCCCCTTGCGTGTCGTAAGAAGCGACTGAATGCCCAGATAGTAGTACATCGTTGGGCCCAATGCCACTTTAAATATGGTCGGTTGGGTAATCAGTGGCGTAGCTACATGTACCATTGACGCCAAAACGCCCGGTCGTGCACATCAATTTGACCCCAAAAAATTAATTAGAAGAAAAAAATAATTTTCATTCGTTATCATAAATGTGTCGTGCAGTCAGTTAACGTTAAATAGTCAGATGCTGTGATATCATAATATCTATGTATAGTATAAGTCCGAGTAATAAAAACAATATACAGTTCATGCATAACAATAATTTAATACTTGTTGAGTTTCTTCTAATATAAAGTTTCCAGTTACGCACAAAAAGTATGATTATTTTGTTACCAAACCTTCAATTCAACTTCTATTAATTTTTTCTAAGCATTTCACACATGCTTACTTTTGTAAGATTTTCTTTAAAATAAAGAAGACCAGACAAACCTATTTTTATATTCTGAACTTTCCATTTGAAATTGTACATTCACAGAGAGATTCGACAAGTTGATCTTCGCAATCGTGCTTTTAGGCATACGAGACTTCATTATTGTATGCACCGAAGAAATAAACAAATTCCGTTACTGTTATTCAAAATCAGATACACCATATTTATGTTAATAAACATCATTATGTCAGTATATCCTATCCCAAACGGAATTGAATTGCTTTGTGAATCTCTGACAAAAGAAAGAAAAAAAAACACGCGTTAATGCATTATAATATTTCACTGATAATATATATTGTGTGGATATTTGATTAAGTTAAAGATAAAGGCAAAGATAACGAACAGTGGTCAATCTCGTAAGTCCCAAATATAATACGAAAACAAGAGTTGGGGAAACAAAGATTCCTAGACACACCAGAGGTGGGGTCAGGTGCCTAGGAGGAGTAAGCATCTCCTGTTGACCGACCACACACGCCGTGAGCCCACAGTCTTTATCAGGTAAACGGAACATTCCTTAGTCAAATCAGTGTATGAAAAACAGCTCAACAAAAATTGCTAGTTGGAAACACATCTGATCAGCATTTGACAATGGTAGGTCATACTGGCAAACTAAATCGTTATAACGACCATACTGTTGAAAGAATGAATTGGAAATTTACTGATATTTTTCTGACGGTGAATACGATCTTTGAAAAAAATAGATTTCACTTAAATTGTTTCCTCATATAATCCCACCATGGCTTGATCCACAGCTGACTTAGACAGTCCCTAAATACCTCGACTACACCGTTGCGATTTAAGAAGGGGTCGAGAAGGCCAAGGCCTCCATCCCTTATTATGTGACAAAAAATGAAATTTTTCATTTTACTATGCATGATTTTACAGCTAAATCAACCCATAAATGTAACCGAAAAAGCCTCAAAACCCAAGAGCTTCCGGGGGCATCGCCCCCTGGACCCCCACCAGGTGCGTCTTCGCGTTAAGGCGCCTCTCAGACCCCCAGCCTATTCTGGATTTGTCACTGTGCGTACACTTCACTTCAAGGTTAGCTACGCCACTGTGGTAGGCCCAACATGTAAATAATAGGGATGTCAGCGAATATTCGACTACATCGATGTTCGACTAAAAAAATTTAGTCGAATAGTCAGTAAAAATTTTAGCATACTGACAATTTATCGATTTCGGTGTCCTGTCTATCTAAAATTGTCAAAAAATATTTGCATTTTCCGCTATTTCAGTTCCATCAAAGCAATTTCGTTTCGTCTACCGGTTTACTTGTATCAAAACTACACAACCAACAGACATAGCGGGGAAAATATATATTTTAAAGAAAAAAGACTCCGTACAAAGGGTATGTACAGGGTTTATCAACGAAAGCAAAGCGATAAAATGAAGTTAATTATGAATGTTTAGGAAGCCAAACGGGTTCGGGATCTACTACAAGTATTGGCGAGACCCCCCCCCCCCCCCCCCCCCCCCCACTAATCTTCAGCACCTACTATATTCGTACATTTAAGATGCCATGTAGAGTTTACCTTTTATAAATTGAATTGCCATTTTATAGGTATTTTATTTAATTCTTTGGATACACTTAAGTGGTACAATACAATGTACTTGTTTTTTTGAGATAATCTTTCATGGAAAAAATAGATCTCTTGAAAGAAATAGTTGTGAAAAGAGTTGCATCTGGTGAATAAATTTGGAACCGTATAGAACCCGGCCTGGGCCAAGGTGGTGCAACGTTAGTCCTCGGGTTCCAATATTTCAGTAGCTATCTAATTTCAGCTGAAGTAGCTTGACAATATATGTATAATGTAATTTCAATTATATATAATCAAATAAATAAGGTATAGGAAATTCAAATTTAAAAATTCTTTTGGCTAGCTTATCGCTCTCTCTCTCTCTTCTCTCTTCTCTCTCTCTCTCTCTCTCTCTCTCTCATCTCTCTCTCTCTCTTCCTCTCTTCTCTTCTCTATCTCTCTCTAACTTTGTACAAAGCTGCCATAATATACATTGGGTAATGAATTTATTTTTTTCACATGATGACTAATAGCCTTTGTACATTAGGACCCTATTTGTTTTGAAACATGTTTTTCAAGGATTTCCCTGTCTGCGCCATAAGGCCCGCCAAAGTTTTTGAAATATAATCAACGATTTTAAAAAAAAAAATTGGTGAGCCAAAACAAAAGAGTATTGTTGGTGCCGAAACGGTTCTTTGATACCTTAAACATCTTGTGGTGCGAAACGATCCTTAATAATTATGGTTACCGAAGGTCTTGGTGGCATGAAAGAGTCCTTGCAAGACCTCCTTAAGATATACTCTACAATTAATCGGCTTTGGTAATCTTACACGCTAAGAGATACAGCTCCGGTTAATGTTAAAACAATCTAATCAAAATTAGATAGTGTATACCACTGAAGAGTGTTTCCTCATGTTTATACCATATAGTGCCTTACATAACAAGTTAATTGAGGTTAAATGCTTTTTGGTGTGTTTCAATTGTTGGTAAATAACACTTAAAAAAGACCAGCAACGTAAATTGTGTACTGGGTTATTTATTGATGACAGAACATCATCGCAACAGGTGGTAAATAAAAACCTTCGAAAATCGAAGTATCTTCGGCTAAAGGCATCGAATAATGAGGGATTTAAAAATTTCACTATTTTGACATCCCTAGTAAATAATGATTTGTTGGCGAATGGTATCCGGGGGGCAATGTTGGACCAACAGATTTTATCAGAAAAACGGCAAACCCTGAAAAACAAGTTTCTCGCGAGTCCACTTGGGAAACAAGATACAAATTTTGTCAGAACCACTTGATTTGCCAAACAAGTACTCTGAATGAAGATATTAAGCGAGGCCGACTTGTGGTTTCTTAATAGATAATATTTTATGTAGTCCTTTGGAGCCATGTCTTCAACAATCTGTTCGGTATCCTTGCTACTAATTGTGCCCCTTAATTGCAGACTTATTTTGTACTATCTACGATAGCAGAAATTGTTCAGAACTTGTTACGGGAAAAAACAAAAACTAATGCCTGGTCGGTCTTCAACTCTTACTTATAGTATATAGACGAATGTCTTAGTCAATTAACAATGCATAATTTTCACAATTATGTCATTTGATTATCCTGCGACGAAAACTTTAAATAGAAGGACAACCACAGAATTTGACCAGAATGTGCTCATAATTTGCGATATTTACTTAATATTGACTCTAAATGGAAGGACGAAACTACATTATATATTAACTACGTGATGACCTTTGACTTTGCATTGTCGAACTTTCCTTTTTTTGTGTAGTAACATGTGACCACTATCACCTTGCTTAGTGTGTATGTCTCTTCAGTTGATTCGATACGCAGGGCATTGCCATGCTATGATGATTTTAAAGCGAGGCCAACTATAACCAAAAAGTTTGTGGAAGGCTTAAAATAAACAAATTCTCGTTTAAAGTCCATCAATGTGCAAATTCTGCGGTCGCTATAATGACTCGTTGTTGTCGATTACAAATTATCACTAAAATCATAATGTGACGATTTTTTTCTACCCTTTGTTAGAAACTGTCATTTTTCATACCTAGATTTGGACGACGGTAACCCCGTTTACTTGTTTTCGACTACAGGCTACGGCGGGTGTGGACCGGTCAGCAGAGGATGCTATACCTCCATGGCAACCTGATCCCCCTGCTTCGTTTTCGTTCGAAGGGGTCCGTGTTGCCCTAAACACGCGATTTGTATGTGTTTTTGGACATGATTACGTGTTGTACTTTGTTACTTCGGCCATTTATATTGTTGAGTGGCCAAGCATAGGGCCTAAATTTTGCAAGCCCTTCACCGGCAATGGGGTTCTCATATGAGTTGAATATTCTTGATGGGACGTAACAGTAAATCAATCACTTATATTTGATATGAAGGCATTATATGTAGTGAGATTATTAATTTATTTTTTAAAAATTCAGAAATTAAAAAGAAGTGTATAAGTTTCAGTAACTACTTTTTCAGAGGGTGTAACTATTCGAAAAAAAAAACCGTTCGACCTCAGATGCCCCAAACAAAGAGATCGAATCAACCACCAGAGGGTGGCTGCGTTATGCCAAGGGCGAAGGAGGCGAGCCGAAAAGAAGAGGGAACAAGTTGAAAAAGATGTGGAGGAAAATGCTTGAATAGTTTGTTTGTCCAGACTCCTTCCATCATACTAATTGGTGCATGCTTTTTAGACGGTGGCTATTTATAGCCGCTGTCTAAAGCTATCGGTTCTCTGAGCGGAAGCTAGTGTATATACACGGGGACCCTAGCGGCGGAATTTGCTATGAGAAGATAATCTAGGTTTTGTTAGTGCAAATGAATAAGTAAACAGGAATTTTCCCATCGTACACCTTGGACGGACATGCAGTTTATGTTTTGATAGCGTATGCCTAGATAACAGTCGGCACGTGTGTTGAATGCCAGCCTTGAATCTGAAAGCCTGCACTGTGTCGTCTTGTGGAATAATTTTCGCGTGTCACTCGGAGGATTACTGTTATGCTACATTCCACGATTCATAAATATTCATGAGATATAACGGCGTTGTTATCAACAGGTATGCCGCACGTGCACTGACGTCTCCATATGAGTGAAATATTCTCGAGTGGGACGTAAAACAGTAAATAATCAATCAATCAATCATTCACTGACAACGATCATTGAAAACAAATCGGTATGACCCTAACGGCAGAATTAATAAACACTGGAAAAAATTTAACATCCGTTTTTCATATTGCGGTACATTCATGAAGATATTCCGGATTTTCGTAATTCTTGCTCATACGAGTTGTCGTTCGTGCGGGACGATATCACAAGCTTTTGATGTATAACAAAGATGGGAACTGCAACATATGCGTTGAATACAACGGATGACAACGATTAACCGACTAACTGAGTACACAGTTTAAAGTGCTAACCGGCTAGATAATTTGCAATCGATTAATCAGGTTATTAGTACAGTACTTAAATTTATATTGTCACACGAAAAAAAGAGAGAGGGGGGGGGGGGTAATGTTCAAAGGTATGTACACGTCGCAAAACACCCCAAGGAAACGACGTGACGAGAAACCACATGTTGGTTTTGCTCATGCGGCCATACCGCCTCTAGAGAAAAACGACTGTAGTAGTTATATCAGCCTTTCATAACCTAGAGGAATCGGTCCAAAGAATTATACAGAAAACATCGAAGTCCATGGACATTTCAAAACACGACAAATCTGATGACAGACGACCTGGCCACAATAAAAGTCGTGAAATGGTCTGTTATGCGTGTAATGAAAAGGGTCGCATTAGTACTAAATGCCGAAAAGCGAATTCAAAACCTAAAAACAGTGACGGAAAGGAAAATTACTCTGATCATCATTTAAACGGAAATGGGCTGAGCCTACGGCCGTAAGCCCAGCCCCTGATATACCCTGCGATGACATTAGGCCAAAACAAGACTTACCCGCTCGTTTGTACATTTCAAAAAGTTGCTGGTTTGTTGAAGCAAACATTTGTAAGAAAGATATTTACTTTCTTGTCGATACTGGGTCTAGTTGGAGTTTGATATCTAATGAAATATTTGATTCCTCATCTGTAAATAAAGATCTAGAAGACCTACAGGCTCGCTTAACTACTGCCGATGGAGACCTTCTCTCTGTAAAAGGCAAGACCGATCTTAGTTTATGTATCAATGGTATAACATTTTCAACAACAATGGTTGTAGCCCACCTTGGAGGTTTGTCCGGAATTCTCGGACTTGATTTCTTGGCCAAATATGAGGCCATAATGGACATAAACGCCGGACATCTTTATTCACCATACTTTGGTGAAGTCAGTTTGGTTAAGGAGGATAAGTTGCAGAGTACATGTGCTCGCATTCACGTGACTGAGACAGTTAGCATACCGCCCAAATCTGAAATGTTTGTGAGGGGCAATACAAATGGTGAAATTCCACCCGATGTTCAGGGACTACTAGAGCCATTACCTAACGAGAAAGGCATTTTGATGCCTAAATCTGTAGTTGAAGTACGAGAAAAGAATGTATTCTCAGTCCTTAATCCAACCACAGAGGTAGTGACCCTTAAAAAGAATACCCCCGTCGCGTCAATCCAGACAATAGAGTATGTTATCCAATACAACGATGTCAAGGTTACAAACGATTGTCTGGAGGAAGCTGACCAACGAGGTCTGCCCGACTATCTGAAGCCCCTTGTCGATAATGCTTCAAGTAATCTTGATGAACAACAACGCCAACAACTAAGTGAGACGTTGACACATTATTCTAATGTTTTTACGGGTCCAAATACCCCTTTAGGGCGTACTGATGTTACAAAACATTCAATCAACACCGGTAATGCCAAACCAATAAAATTGGCATCGAGACGTCTCCCTATACACCAAAAAGCTGTCGCAGATCAGGAAATAGAAAAGATGCTAAAAGCATATATAACTGAGCCGAGTAAATCACCTTGGGCCGCGCCAATAGTTCTAGTTAAGAAAAAGGACGGAACCACACGGTTTTATGTGGATTATCGGAAATTAAATGACGTTACAATTAAGGACCCTTATCCCCCGAATCAACAAAACCCTTGATACTCTATCTGGAGTTAAGTACTTCTGTACTCTTGATTTAACTAGTGGTTACTGGCAAGAGGCCATGAATGAATCGGACAAGGAAAAGACTGCATTTACCACACATGCAGGCTTATTTCAATTCAAAGTTTTACCGTTTGGGTTATCTAATAGCCCTGCGACATTCGAACGCTTTATGGAAGCCGTTCTCTCCGGTCTCCAATGGGAGAAGTGTTTAGTATATCTAGACGATATCATCACGTTTGGCGCCACGTTTGAAGAAACTTTGTCGAATCCGACTATCATTTTTGACATACTTAACGTGGCAAATTTAAAATTAAAACCAAAGAAATGTGTTCTATTCCAAGAGCAAGTAGAGTTTCTGGCCCATACTGTGTCACATGACGGAATTAGATGTAATTAAGGAGAAAATATCGGCTGTGGCCTACACCCACATCCGTATCAGAGGTCAGGAGTTTCTTAGGACTTCCGTCCTATTATTGACGTTTTATAGACAATTTTTCAAATGTTGCGTACCCCCTCACACGGTTAACACAAATGAACAAGAAGTTCGAATGGTTTGAGGAGTGCGAAATTGCTTTTAATACACTAAAGCATCTTACCACCGCACCCGGGTTGTCATATCAGTCACCAAATGACCCATTCATACTTGACACAGAAGCAAGCGCCTATGGAGTTGGAGCTGTACTTTCACATGTACAATGCGGAAAGGAAGTCGTCATTGCCTATGGCAGTAAAACACTCTCAAGATCACAAATGGGATATTATGCCAGGTACCGAGAACTGCTCGCAGTCGTGACATTTGTGAAACAGTTCCGACACTATTTATACGGAAGGCCATTTCAGTTAAGAACTGATCATTCATCATTGGTCTGGTTAAAAAACTTCAAAGAACCCGAAGATTTACTTGCCCGCTGGATCTCTTTACTGGAAACATACGACTTCACAATCCAGCACAGAAAAGGACGCCTTCATGGCAATGCGGATGCACTATCGAGAAAACCCAGAAAGCGGTGTAAAAGAGAAGAGTGCACACAATGTTCTCCCGAGGCATGTCTAGTTAATGCTTTAATCAGCTCGACAACCGATCTTTATTCGGACAACAACAAATCAGATAGGTGGACATCGGGTCATCTTGGACGCGAGAAAACCTTGCATTCCATCAGAGACCGTTTTTACTGGCCAGGAATGACCGATGACGTTGCCCGTTGGTGTCAAACTTATCAAACTTGTGCCAAGAAAAAGCCAGGACCTGGAATAGGGAAGTCGCATATACAACACCACACGGTATATGGTCCTATGGAATGCCTTGCCATTGACATAATGGGACCCTTACCAATGGCAAAGGAATGGTAGTAGGATATTACTTTATTAGGTATTCGCACTAGAGGATCATATCTCCAGACTGTCGCCGACAAACTTGTAACAGAAGTCATTTGTCGTTTTGGCGTTCCATATAGACTACACACGGACCAAAGCCGAGAATTCGAATCGACACTGTTTGCAGAAGTGTGCTCTTTCTTAGGCATTAAGAAATCGCGGACCACTCCCTATCACCCTCAATCCGATGGCATGGTTAAGAGGTTTAACCGCACACTCCAACAAAAGCTGTCGATCTTTATAGACGATCGCGAAAGTAGGTCTAATTGGGATGACCATTTGCCATATTTATTGATGGCCTATCGTGCCACAATACATGAGTGTACCCAAAATCTGGTAATGTTAGGAAGAGAGGCGAACCTTGCCATAGACATTATCGCTGGCTCACCACCCTCATATTGTTTAGAGGGAGGTTGTTATCATTTCTATGTGGAATGGATTTGAAATGCCATGGAAATGACCTTGTCGTGGTACTTGTCGACCACTTAAAACAATGTGTGGGAGATGGTATTGCAGAGAATCAATATGATTCTAACGATGACACAGAAGACTGTGTATCCCTAGATTCTTCAGTTGATAGTATACCTATAGGTTATGAATCCGATCTCAACGTGTCCGGTAATCAATCAAATGAAAAACCCGCAGAATCTGATACTCTACCGTCTAGCCATTAGGTTACGTTTTCCCGAAATGGAAGGCTGATTAAGCCTGTCCTGCGATATTCTCCGTAATTTTCTATTTAAGGGGAGGGGTACATTCTGTTATTTTTCTTTAAATCATTATTTAGTATCTATTGATCCTAGGTGATATATGCCTGTGAGAGACATGTAGAAGTCTTTTTAAGGACTTATTTGTTTATGACGTAAAATTCCGTAGTGGAAGTAATACTTGTTCTGCACCATGGTATCTTTTGAGCTTCGGTGGGCCTGTTCTACCTGTCCTGTGTATTTGGTAATTTACGACTGCGGGTAGTAATAATGTTCTGTACTTATAGAATTAAACGTGGTGATAGTCACATGGTGTGGACTTAGTTGTCTCGTGTGGCATATAACTTCCTTGAGTGGCATAGGATACGATTGTTATTATATTAGTTTTGTGTCTATCTGTTAAAGTTACCAAGGTCCTGAGGCGCATTCCCCAATATTGACCTCATTAGATTTTTGATAAAAATTGTTGGAAAAGTTTACTTCTAAATCTATTATACTATAATTCCTTGTCAGATGGAGACTAGGAGACAGCTTTAGAGTTGTTCGCTGACGTAATGTGAGATCAATGCCCATCCTTGGCAGACACAGGAGACCATTGAGATTCATGTACCCACCCCATACATGAATGTGTCCTGTCCTAGGATGCAAAAGGGATGACTTTTCCTCTAAGTCCCAAGTTTCAACAGACATTGGGAGGACAGACATCGTCCATTGACGAGCAAGTACCAATGCCTGCCGTCTAGGGCTAGCCAGCGCAGATGCAGAAGGAAAACCCGACATGAAGGCCCACATCCGATCGTGACACACGAGCAGTCGGAACAGGGAGTGGGATTTATCTTGCGAAACTGGAGAGCTACGCAGAAGGGCCATTATGTTCTGCTACTTGTGACCCCTGGGATGCTGTTGCATACAAGGAGGGACGAAAACCAAAACCCAAGGCTTTTTTAGGGGATTTCCATCGGCTTAGGGACCAAGAGATTATGCCCGCTGTTTGAAACCATAACCAGAAGTTCTCAGAATTGCCAGACCCGCCGTCCCGAAGACTGAAGGTACGACAGAAGTTACGTCTGCTGCTGATGAGACCTGCCACTGGACCGGAAGCTACGAGACCGCGCCATTGTCATGAGACAGTGACGGCGATCGATTTCCGGAATATGGAGGGAGAATCACAGAAAAGAGCGGCTTTCGCTTCAGGAGTACCGGAGAACCGGGACTGCACCGAGATGAATGTCCACAAGAACCACCAAACATCGTGGGAGATCTACGCCCCTCTGTCGCTACCCTCCTTTACGCAACATAAAGAAGACATTGCAAGAGTGCCTGGCCTGGATTTGCAACTCGATAGGACCAGGCTTTGGGAGGACCCGGGAACTCCTTCAAGACGAAAATCGCCGCTTGGATTCTCCATCGAATTGGGAAGTAAGGGACGAACCAAGAAGGAGGACGGCCGAAGTCAAGGACATGCCAACTAGAAGGAGATGAAGAGGCCTCAAAAGAGAGGGATGACTATTCAACGGAGAGTGAGTACTGGAAACGTTTCTGACGGGTAACAGTGTGACCTTAGTGAAATTTCCGTGTGTAGAATTACCGAAAAGTGAGTGGCTAATCATTTATGAATTGAACAGTGAAGTGAACTTTTAGTGCATGCTATATGTTGCTATTCATACTTCCAGAGGATGAGTGCCGAAAAACTTTGACTGAACATTGAAGAACTTGGTGAGATGTATTATTAGTTATAATGACTTTGTAATGATTGAAAATGCAAGGCGGACTTGAATGGTATTATGTATAATTCACATATTGTTTTCGTTGTGGATATATGTTGGATTCCACAATCGAGTCTTAAGGGAGGGGGAGTGGTGTGGTTTTACATTTATTTTTCATGAGTAAAGTATTTTGTTTAGCCTTTCAAATAATTCCCTTTGTAAAATTGTTATACTCTTTTATAAATAATAGAGTTAACTCCCTGTTCGCCCGGAAGCCCGTCCGGAGCTGGCGCGGTCGGGCTTGGCCGCGGGCTCAGCCCGTCCGGGTCTCTATGTTTAAATAATATAGGGCGTCATCTAGGACAGAGTCAGATGTTTTCAGTTGCAGTTAGTTTTCAGTTGTTTCAGTCACAGCTTACAGCTTTTCGTTTTGAATTAGGCAAATAAATCGGTATTTTCTAAATTCGACCACTCCCTCTAAAAACTTTATTTGATGTTTATTTCATAATCTGGTATTAACTTGATAAGTTTTAGAATCATTAATACAAATCATTTTAAAAACACTGAAACTCTTTATCCTATTATTGAATTCCGGAGGTTGAATATATATGTTCGGGGCTAAGCCTATGACAGTCCCGTTTACAGTTTTTTGGGACTATGAAAATTACGTTTTGGCGTTATGATTCGCATTTATATGAAACGATGCCACATGACTTCGTTTACGTCTTTGTGCATTTGGCAACATATCATCAACATTCCATTTATTTCCCTATTGGACTGGTCAATTTCCTAACATTTGATACATGTATCATTGTATCCATACGGAAATGCAGCTGTCCCAGTGTCTTGATCCATG
Source organism: Ostrea lurida (assembly GCA_903981925.1). Lineage (NCBI taxonomy): Eukaryota > Metazoa > Mollusca > Bivalvia > Ostreida > Ostreidae > Ostrea > Ostrea lurida. The sequence goes on along the minus strand of CAJDSM010026062.1, from coordinate 4,636 downwards.
ATCTTCTCGTTGTTCTACGAAAAGAGGTACTAAGAGGATATTATCCCATATTTTAAATTTTTTAAATTTGTTTAGCAAAATCACTTAATTTGTCATGCCTATAATTGACTACCAAATTAATTTTTGAATAAATTATCTCTGCTTAGTTTTCAAGTTTGAACAGCAATGAAATTCGATCTTTTTTCTCGGTATTCTGCGCGCCCTGTGTGTGACATTCATATCGCCTTTTGAATGTATAAACAACTCTTAAGGCATATTAAAAGTAAATTCGATTTCAATGGCACTAAAGGCAATTATTACGTTAAGAGTTGCATTATACACATACGGTTCGGGTGTTGTGTTCGATAAGGTGTACGTCAGAATAAGGGTGGTTGCTGATTTTTTTTCAACTTTCAGAAGGAGGTGCGAGGAAATTTTGTGTCGACAACAAGGACTTTCCAATATAATAAACAGTCGCCTTTGTCACTGTATCTGGTTTAAAAAAATAATAAAGAAGAAGGAAAACATAAACAGGTGGACAGCAACCCAGTTTTAATTGCGAGGACGTGGTTTATATAGAAGCTAAACACGACTAGGCTACCGCTTAATTTCCGAAATAACACACTGTCTGTACGACCAATTACTAAGTAGCATAAACAACAAATACTCAGGTTCCGTATTCCCATTTCAAACCAGATCGTGCAATTACAAAATAATAATAATCACAGAATGAACTTGTATTTTAACAAATAAGTAAACTAATTATTGTAGATTTTCCCGAGTCACATATTTAAATAGATTCACGCGCTTTAAACCATGCAGTCAAATGAGATTGTATGCTGTTGCTCTCACGGCAATTTATTACTTTTGCCAATAGGTATATATATCACAATACTGAAAAATATATTTTTAAAAATTTAGATTTTTATTTAAATAAAGCACCTGCTTAGATTTATAACTTTGACCTTTGATTCTTAAGTTTTCATTATTCATTTCTTCATTGTTTCTTTTTCATCAATTGGCTCGATCGTGGCAGCTAGGCCTGGTTGTCAATGATATACGCTGTAACGTGTATCATAATTCGTAATGAATCCAACAAATGAATAATAATCGCACAAGTCTTTATTTTAAAACACCACCCAATTACAGATGTAGAAAGGAATTAACTGACCAGATTTACTGTTCACAGGCGGCCCAATGTTCAACATTTACCTACGCAATGCCGATTATCTCTCTCTCTCTCTCTGCCTTCTCTCTCGTCTCATCTCTCTCTACTCTCTTCTCTCTCTCTCTCCGTCTCATCTACTCTCTCTCTCTCTCTCTCTTTGAGTTGAAGAATTTTTACATGATTTATCCAGAGCGCTTCGCCATAGGCTCTTCAGTGGAATTTCAAATAATAACAATATTCATAAAATTGACGTCTAAGCTATTATGACGTCATAGTAAGAAAACGTAATTTTTGGCGCAGTTAATGTAAGAAATGCACCAACAATAATTATACATCTTATAATGTTATCGTAACAAAGAAAAATGTAAGGGAAGACAGAGTTACTTGGGATTGTTTATTCGAATCACGGGGAAATAGCTTCTTGTTATAAATCTTCGCACTCCCTGTGGCTTTGAGGGGTTCACTATATCCTAACTCCTCTTGTCTAGGCCTGATCCACCACTTGATCTTACTTGGGTGTTATGTCTCAAACTCCAACCGAAATTGTGGATTACTCATCGTGCTGACAAATTCTTATACAGCCCTTAATGGACTTCTAGTTTTTCTGTTCATTTAAAAAGTTGAATGAGATTTGTTTTAGGGGCTGATAAAAGAACAAGTCAAGAATGCCAAATGAAAAATCCACCTTGACAGAGAAATATTCCTTTACTGGAAGTCGAATCCGATTTACTTGAACTGATTCTGTGACTGGATTAAATGCCCACACAGGTACGACGGGAGTTGGTTTTCTGTTTCTTAGTTCCCTCCTGTTTCAATTTAAGAAGGAGATAATCATAACCTCCAGTGAACCCACTCTTTATAGGTATATATATAGTTAACAAGGATAATAATAAACATATCTATTAACATTTGTAGAGATATTAAAAATTCGAAGAACACAATAATTCACAACATAGAATGTTTTTCACAATCAAAATTAGCTAGAAAATAAATATTTTAAACGAATTCGATATAAAATGAAATATGTAACTGAACCCTCTGAAATCAATTATGAATTGATAACAGATTCTACGGTCGCTTTTAATGAACCTTGTTGCGATTACAAATTTCACTAATAATAATGTTGACCTGATTTGTTTCATACCCTGTTAGTTTATAGACGTCATTTTCCTACTACGGATTCCTTTCTGCATCCATTCCATGAAATTTACACATGAATTGACTTGCAAATGTCTAATTTTAGGAACATATGTGGCATCTAAAGTGCACGTGTGGCTAATGAATTCAAAAGATTTTAACCCAAATCATTTATCAATTTTCCTGTAAATATTTTTTGGATTGTGATTACGTTTCACACACATGTTAACTTTCCGCCTTTTTGTCATATCTACAGATCAACGGCGGACTATTGGATACGCTTAGGAGAACTGCACCTGTATCAATTAAAGAAGGAGACAATATAACCTCCAGGTGGACCTCGAAGATTCCTTATTCCTTTAATTACTAAATCAATTACCTCTCTCTTGCATACTAATTATTGGTTTTACTTTCGCCTGGTCACTTACAATACATAGATCACGAGTGTTTTTGCACTCATTGACGATATAACCGTCGACGGTAGTTGTTCTAACAGTTGTGGATCTTGTACCGGCGAAGAGGTCAACATCCCTTAACGCATATTTTAAATCAACGAGGGCGAATGATGTTTACAATTTCCTCAGAGCAATTTTCTTCATGATAAATGTATATAAAATGGCGAAGTAACAAAGTATGAAACGTAATCATAGTCCAAAAAACACATACAAAATCGAGTGTAGGGCAACACGGACCTTCGACGAAAGCGAAGGCAGGATCAGGTGCCATGGAGGAGTAAGCATCCTCTGCTGACCGGTCACACCCGCCGTGAGCCTGTAGTCGAAACAAAGTAAACGGGGTTACCCGTCGTCAAATCTAGTATGAAAATGACAGTCTAACATCTAGCACATGAATAACATTTCAATTTACGAAAAATTGTAAATCCAATTATACATGTATATTGTACATATCTGTAGTTTGGATTTAAATTTAAGATTCTTGAATATGAATTTGTTCGACGCATGCGCTGTATGTTTTCTGAAAGGAAAACCACCTGAATTTGTGGATATTTTCATTGAAAAATGGTATTTTTGCAATTTTTTGCTGACTTTAAGCTCTCGTCATATGACACAAATCATTTTACTGATAAAACTGAGTGGATTTTTGGATTGCTAATATATTCCTTATTTGACTGGCAAGGGTTTGAGATCTAAGTGAAATCATCAATATTTTGGGCCAGCTGACTATAGAAACTGTACCTATCATTATTGACTGCTTCTTAAATGATCACGGAACACGGAAATATTAATATCTTGTGATCATTCATTTTCAAAAATTTGTTAAACAGAAATTTGATTCTGCACTCAAAATACTCTGAAACTGATATAAGAAAGATTCTGGAGTTCTCATTGATCGTATCTATGCGATCTTTGGTGATCAAGTCTATTGGTAGATTGTACGAATAATTATCAACAAATTGATAGTTTTGTTTGCCAAGTAACATCACACTTAGTACAATTTTAACCACGGATTCCTTTCTGCATCCATTCCATGAAATTTAAACATAATTGACTTGCAAATGTCTAATTTTAGACATATAGTCTTTAAGTGCACGTAGTTCCTAATAATTTCAAAAGAATTTTAGCAATCATTATCAAGAAATAATGAAGAGAATAAGGCCAAATGACATTAAATTGCATAGAATAAACGATGGAACATTAACACAAAGATTTTGATAATCTAAAATAATCACAATTGATATAATTGCTTAGCAACACTATATCAAATGATATAAAAATCATTACCTGTTTTATTCTTTCCAAGTACAATGCATAATAATCTTCAAATACATGTACTCAAAGTTTCAATAAATAGATTTACACCAATCATATCTAACCAAAATAATTAAGACACATATCTAGAAAATTATTTGCACTAGGTTTTTCCGATAAGGGCACGTAACTAATATCTGTCTATCAACTGCTACTTCACGGCACACATGTTTAAGGTAACACCCGAAAATCTGAAACAAAAGCTATTTCTTAAGGTAGTACGATTGTGAGATCAAAGTAATGAGAAAC
>CAJDSM010026059.1:482-14689 GCA_903981925.1 Ostrea lurida | reverse complement strand
AATAATTCAGAATTAAAGATATCATTTTAAATTATTTAAAGATCTTTAATTGAATTATTGCGCGCATTAAATAAATTAAAGATATCTTTAAATAATTAAAGATATCTTCAATTATTTGAGTTTATGTTAATTTGGCGCTCCATAGATGTAAAAGGTAATAATAAGGTGGGGCCATTTAAAATTCTTCTCAAGAACCAATGGTCCCCAAAAATTGAAACCTACATTCATGATAGAAGTTTCCATATACAAAGTACAGGAATATGTTCAAATCATGGCCCCCACTGTTAGGGTGGGGTCCCGAGGGTGGGGTGTGGGCAATAGGATCAGTTTTCATCTCAACTACAGCAGGACATTGATATCCAAGTATCTTCAGTGAGTACAAAATTAGACAATCCCGGGGTGGAATAGGCAAGGGTACTTTTGGATACCGACGTACCTCTGAGATTTTCAAAACACCCTCATTTATATATTCAGTGTTCATGAAAATCATACCCATTCATACATTTCCGTTGAAAATTCTAACTCAATCATATATTAATATATTTACATTTACTGTTTAATTCCCTAATAAAAAGCATTAGAATCTATTTTGATGATATGTGCTTATAACGTCAAAGGCCGAATCACCAAAATTGGGTTGGGGTATGAATACAAGAACTACTTACAGGGTTTTAAAATATGTAAATATATGAACTGTTTTTGGTTGAAAATGTATTAAACTGTTGACAATTTGATGTTTTTATTTTCAGGTCAAAAATAATATAAATACTGTGGTTATTAATTTATTTTTTTTAATTTTGCACTCCTTTTTGTCGTGTACGATATGACATCATGATGCGTAAATGTCACATCGCTGTATCTTTTTTCTGTACATTTCATTGTGAATACAATTACTTACTAATGGCTCTTCCATGAACCGCTACTCCAAAGAATTGACGGAAAGTTTAAAACATATACAAAAAGCACAACAAGACAATGCATTTCCTAAAGAATGTAAATATAAGCAATAAATTGAATTTATTGAAAGATGTAGTCTCATAACTGCAACGGTGTCGCATACAAATTGATAACGCCTAAACTAAAATAACACTTGGGTGGAGTAAGGAAATTAGTGTCAAGTGCCTTTCCCCAAGGACACAATGTCGGCCCTGCCACAGCAAGGATTCGAACTTACTACCTTTCGGTCGAGAGTCTGATGACCTAGCCACCGACGCCACTTGTTGATTTATGAAAATGACTCCTTGGAAGTACCAGTGATCAGGATTCTAAGGAGGGTGCCATTCAGTGTAATTTCTTGTCAAGTAATTATCTACACAGACATAACTATTTACAGCAAACAGATGTCTGTGGCTGAATGTCTTTATTCCAAATAAAAAGAAAGTTTTAGAAATAGTATACACGTAATTTTATTCACACTCGTGCATGTACTACATGCAGCTGTATAAACTACTATCACAGATGTATGTTCTCGTCCATGTTTAGATATGGATGACATGAACAGGTGATTACAGGACTTCATGCCCTGAAAAGTGCATTTTCATAAGATCTGGATCCATCGTCATTGGTTGAAATCATGGAAGAGTAAAAGAAGGAATCACTGGGACTTGACACCTGTTCAAAAAGTACACAAAAAGGGAATGGATGAAAGCAAAATAGAGTGAATGAAGGTATACTTCTCACCATATACAGCTTACTCCGGATATAAATTGAAAATCAGGGACAACCGTTTTTATTTCAATATAAACCGAAGTTCATATAAGCAAAATCAGTAAATATGTTTGACCGCATAGGAACCGTGGAGAGACGAATCGCTGTTTCGGGGAAAATTCACCAGATCTCCATGGCTTCAACGGATTGGTAGCACACTGTTTTAATTATCATCGTTAAAAGATTATGGGATTTATTCCGAAATCCTTTGGCTAATTTCTGATTTTGATTTCATTTTCTGATCCATTGCTGTTATCTTTATAATTTCGAATTTGTGTTCATGAATAGCGTTTTTCTTTTTTTGAGGAATAGTTATTTTTTGAAAATGTTCGTCTCCATTTAAGCTGCTGACAATTGTAATACCCAGTGTATTTTACTCGTGCATGCAGTGAAAACTAATCAGATGAGAACCACAAATCATATGTGTACAATATTTCAAATAAGCGATTTCACCTAGGCGTACGCTGCTTGTAGGATTAGTGATTATCAACCGTAGACTGAGTTACAGTCTGGAGGAGACTTTCAAGAGCGTTATAGAAAACAAACTCAATCGACACTCAGCGACCGAGTGATTGGTTTCTCTAATATAAGCGGATATTTCCGAATATATGCATGTTTAAAATCGATTATGTTGGCATCGTAATGATGATGGATAGAGGACTAATGGTTGGGGATTTACTTTTATTTCAATATAAACGATATTTCAAATTAAGCGATTTCATTATAAGTGGAGTAAGCTGTACTTCTCTCCATTAATAGATTATCAATTTCTCTGTATGTGTTGTATAGTTATTTGTTAACCTTTTCTTGAAACTTTTCTTCCAAATGTACACTTGCCTGGAGTTCTTTAACCATCTGATTGATGGCGGACAGTAAATATTCGCACTGACATGTTTCTATAACAACAGTGTCCTCCGCACCACCTGGACTGATGTACAGAAGAGTAATTCTAGATAGTTTGTTGTGGATCAGCCACTTTTTCAAACGTTTCCATTCCAGCAAGACCAGCTTGTTATCTGAAGTATTTAAAAATATATGAAGTGCAATTATATGTTCATTTAATTATTAGAATCAGTTATGAGTGTGATTTATATTAAATGCAGTTCCCTACTTTATCAAATGCAAAACATTTAGTAGAATTAATACATGTATAATCTATTTATGAAAAGGTTATACATATGGTTTAATGTATAGAAATAGATTTCAATATTATGAAGTAGGAAGATTTCATCACAATTCTTATCCAAAATGTATCACTGACGCAACCAATGCTGTAATAATTGAGGAAACTCTGGTTGATGAAAAGTTATAGTGGGAAAAATATGTTGTGACTGAATGAAATACATATCTTGCTATATGTATATGCATTTGGGGAAATTTACCCACTCATTACATGACTGTGTAATTAGCGTAAATTCCCCCCACATGTAAATATTAAACCCTTTTTACAGTAGTTTTTCATATATGTTCAGAAAATAACCCATTCAGGTCCATAGAATCCACCAAATAATAGTTGTAATTCTATAGAATCAACCCAATGATAGTTGTATTTCTACCTTTTGGCAATCAACCAAACGATAATTGAAATTCTATCTTTTGGCAGAACTATACATACTTCCTTGAGATAGTTTATAAATCTCTTACCCTCATATAGTCTTATGCCATCCAAGGAAACTCTGACAATGCCATTACTGAGGATCTGTAGTAGATATTGGTAAATGATTATTTCATAAACATACAGATCTTTTCTGAACAAAATATGTTTATTTCTACAAATATTTCAAAGACAGTACAGTCATGCATTAGTAATATGGATTTTTTCCTCCTTCATTATAGGATTAAACATTCTTTGAATTTAATTTGATGTGTAAAACTCGGACTTTTACTCCCAAACTGAATAAAAGTGTGAAGCACTTTTATGTTAAGTTTTGAGTAAATTGTCCAGAGTTTACACATCGATAAATTCTTCAAAAAGAATGTTTAATTCTTATAATTCCAATTTGTTCACTGTATGAACAATTTAAAAATTTTGAATAGTTCATTGTGTTACGTTGTTGTTTTCATGCGCGTATTGTACGTCATGTTTTCGGATTTATTGATGTGTAAATTCTCGTTTCGATTTAATTTTATCCAATCAAACACATCGTAATAAAGGACATTGGAATTATTGTGTTGTAACAAAGCATTCACAGAAAACTTTATCACAGAACTTTACCTGAGGAGTAGATCGACTGAATTCATCACAGGTAATTTTTACAGTCCTTTATTGTAATGGAAAAATAGTCTCAAAAGTTTGTGCAAGTTGTACGTATTTTTCCTCCAGTTTAAATTGCAGAATCATCATATTCTGAAGAAGAAATTAAATGTTACATACCATTAATAATGTTCATGAAATACATGTACATGTAATGAATAATATGAACAGATTTCCAGTGGAAAGTTATACCTTCTAGTTTTTCCTGCTGTCCAGGACTTACATTCAGTAAACCTGAAATACAGCATCAATCATGGTTATATACAGCAATAAATATGCATGTTCTCAGAGTTGGCGGAAAGAGCTAAAAAATCTGTCGGACAATAGTGTCCTACAAATGCTCAAAAGTAACAAAACTACAGGACACACTTAAAAATTGTCCAGACCAAAATAGAAAACCATCAAAATATGTAAAATGCAATTTTAAATCAACATGTATCAATCAAATACAATGTAGCAATAAACTGTCATTTTAACACCATCAGTTTCAATTTGATATTCTACCGCATCCTGAAGACTCGAGATCAGCGAGTGCACTTTGTTTTTAAATTACCATAACCTTTAACAAAACTGTTTGGATAGTTGGTTCGTTGTTTTTGTTTGTTTGGTTTTTATTTTGAGTTGATAAAAATGTGCATCAAATGATAATCATCGTCATACTTTTGCCATTGTCTGTCTTTTAATCAATTGTCACAGTGGATTAAACTTCCTAACCTTTTTGTTCTTTATTTTTTTGTGTGTTATCAGCTTCTGCAGCAACTTTTTTTTAATGACTTTGACCATTTTTAAAATTGGCCACATCTCAATAATAAATAATAATGATTGGATTTATATAGCGCTTTATCTACCTAAGTACTCAAAGCGCTTTACAATGCATTATTACCCCAGCAGACCTAACAATCCAGAACCTTCTCAGTGCAAGCTGCCGTTTTAAGGCGCTAGAACACTAACATTCTGACAAGATCTTTCACTGTCTATAGCCAGGTACCCCTTTTACACTTGGGTGGAGTGAGAGGAAATTTGTGTAAAGTGCCTTTCCAAGGACACAAAGTCGATCCTGCCGGCCAGGATTCGAACTCAAGACCTATCGATCAAGAGTCCGACGACCTAACCACTAGGCCACCGACGCCATCTTGGCACATGTTTACTCGCCGCGCCAAACCTCGATACGATATACATAAACTTCACATAGAAACCAAAATTGAAATTTCCGGCATTTTTGTTTCGATAAGAAAAAAATCACATTAATAATTTCATTACTTTTTCATGTTATCAAATAAGAATAAACAACTTTTGAAAACATTATTTTATGTTTTGAACGATTTACTAATATTGTATATTCTGAAAAATTTCCGGACACAGTGTCCGACTTGGTTCAAAAACTATCGGACATTGACCAAATTTATCGGAGATCGCCGGTGGGCCGGCGGTCTTCGCCAACTCTGTGTTCTTAATAAAGCATCACACACTGTTTTATCAAATAAACAAGATGTGATTGTGAAACACGAATGCCCCCGTACTCCACATGCCAGTGGAAGGGGCTTGTCATAAGGATTGTGCATGTGAAATATGAAAGGTCTATCCCTTACCATTCAAATATTATGGCCAATGTTAGAGTTTTAAAATGTAGGTCAAAATTCAAGGTCAAGGTCAAACATTTTGGTACCAGATAAAATGGCTTGTCATAAGGAAACACATGTGAAATATGAAACCCCTACCTCTTGCCATTCAAAAGTTATGGCCAATGTTAAAAGTTTTTGAAAAGTAGGTCAAAGTTCAAGGTCAAGAGGTAAAAAATTTCTGGTACCAATGGAAAGGTCTTGTCATAAGAAACATCCAAGTGAAATATCAAAGCCCTAGTTTTTACCATTTAAAAGTTATAACTAAGGTTAAACGTTTTTGAAAAATAGGTCAAACTTCAAGGTCAAGAGGTTAAAAATTTTGGTCTACCCACGGAAAGGTCTTGTCATAAGGAACATGTGAAATATCAAAGCCCTAGTAACTAACCATTAAAAAATTATAGCTAAGGTTAAAGTTTTTGAAAGGTAGGTCAAACTTCAAGGTCAAGGTCAGGAGGTCAAAAATTTTGGTACCCAAGGGTCTTGTCATGGAGGAACATACATGTGAAATATCAAAGTCCTAGTACTAATAACCATTCAAAAGTTATAGCTAAGGTTAAAGTTTCAGACAAGAGTGATAGAAGTACAGATGACAGACAACCCCCCCCCCCCACCGATCTTCGGACATAAAAAATATAGACCAATAAACACTCCAAAATATAGAGGAGTGTTAATGGGGGGGGGAGGGGATTTCTGTCGCAGTAAAGTAATACAAGCTCTCAATTATTTATATGAATTTTTTTGTGATTTTTTCCCGGAATAATGAAAAATTGTTATCTTTGCAAAAGAGATTCCAAATTTTGCTTTTCGATGGCGAAACTGTGCTTTCTTGAAAGGTGCTTAAACGAATCATTAATAAAATGTTGGTGTAATGAGCTACCTTAAATCCAATATGTGCACATTACATAGCTATTGCGTTATGTCTTGTGTCACATGTACAATTATTACCATTAGATATCGCAGCTTTAGCTCCAAGTACACCAAATGACATGCCACAGGGTCATCTTTAACCAGTTGTGCTTCTATTTCTTTATTAAGGCACCATTTCCGTAGGGTAATATCCGTTGAATAGTTATGTTTGAAATGAAAATATCAAATGATAAAAATCAACCTCAAGAGTAATGTTTTGTTTCATTAATTAGCATTTGATTAAGTAAACAGCAAAGGCTTATTACTGACAAAACCCCAGTTTCATGCAAATACAGTGTTATTAATTACCTTTACTGTATCAAGGAGTTATGAAAGGTTTCTGGTTTTTAATCTTTTTAAAATGATCTTTTTTCCACAAAATAATGAAAACCACACAGAACTTGTTTTCTGTAATCCTCTAAATGAGAAAAGGATTGAAAACTATAGTGAGCCAAATTCAATATGCGAGTTGATACTTACACATTGTAATTTTTTTAACCTAATCATAATACTCTTATAACCAGTGTGTTAAAATTGAAATTGACAACATTCAAAATTAATTATTTGTATTCATTTGAAATATGAATTTTTTTATTTGTCAAGTGAGATAGATTAGTCTAAGAACAAACTTTATTTTTTGACACACAAAACAAGTGCTGCAATTTCTATCATCATGTTTTATAATTATTGAAACATACTTCAAACCTATGCATGTACACCTTAAAGCAATTTCAAAGATAGCAAGAAAATATCAGTTAAAATTCATTCAATTTTGAAAGATAATCTCTCGATAAGTAAGAGCTTGTTCTGCAATTGATCATTTTTTTAATTAAGGCAGGCTAGTTACAAACAAGTTTTGTTGCAGGGGTTTAAACAGTCATGTTTGAAGTCAGCATTTGGCAAATTCTATGGTTTTTATAATAATTTAATTTTAAAATGCCAGTACAGCCTGCAATCTGCATCAAATGCTGTCTGACGTGTTCCAAGTTTAAAAAATAAATACAAATCAAATTTTAATATTTGTTTACAAAATTTATTGAAGTCAGCCATTTTGCAAATCAATTATGGCAATATTTGTGAAATTCAATTTTTTCTCCATCTCACTTGTACACTGTGACACTGTCAAAATTCATTTAATCAATAATATCATTAAATGTATTAAACTAGAACAATGACAAAATCAGCAAAGCTAGGCCTTGGCCGCTGACGCAATGTTTTATAATTATACATGTACACATCTTCGTTAAACAATAAATATATGTTTTCTTTGTGTTTATGGGTGATGAAGGAAACTAGAATTGCAGAAAAAATTCATAACCCGCATAGCAGGATTATAATGGATATTTTTTCGGCAATGTTATAGTTTAAATTCCTTACTTTTATATTTTCATGCATTTTCTAATTTAAAACATATAAACTAGATTTAAGTGCTAAAAAATCATAATGTTGATCATTTCATTACTTTAAACGGAACAGCCAATAACCTTTGACCTTGGAATCACTCCATAATTTGGTAATGACCATGCAAACAGGTGACACTACAAAACCGGATACAACTAGTTTGCAACAAAACATGCATTTTTTGGATGATAACGCATGTCAATCCCAAAGGAAATATAAGAGATAAGATTCATAAGTATATGGTGCAAGTGTGCATATTTCAGCTATGCACCAATAGTTGTAAAACAAGAATATTTAGCGCACTATTTATTTTAGCATTTAGCGCAGACATACGATTGCGCTAAAATCAAAATGTGCTCTAAAACGTTTTTCATTGGCATTTAATTATTGACCAATGTGTCGTTGTGCGCTAAAATAAGTTTGCGCCAAAAAGGTTTTCATAGCTGATAGCACTAAAATTATGTTTGCCGCCAAATATTCTCGTTTTTACAGTATAGGTTGTGAGTTTAGTGTTCAGAAAAAATCTGTGAATTATCTTGAAAAAATTAATTTGCTTTCCAAAAATATCGGATACCTAGCAAATGAATATCAATATACCACATCATGATGATAAACATGTTTGCGAAATTCCAGCTTTGTACAATGTGTAGGTTTTGACTTTTGCAGCTTTAGTGTTCACAAATTATGATTTGCACAATCAAGAAAAAGTGAAGTTTCCCCCAAAAATATTGGCCCCTATAAAACCAAATTTCAATTGCACATGTGCATAGGGTGATGAACAATTGCATGAAGTGGGCAAAAGTTCAGCTATGTACAATAAAATCAGTGAATTTTCATGACAACCAAATTTCAATATGCACATCTACAAGTGTGCAAAAGTTCAGCGTTGTACAATTTATAAGTTTGAGTAATAGTGCTCACAATAATTGTTAGAAGAACACGTGAACAGAAGGACAGCTAGACGGATAAAGTGAAAACTATAGGGCGCCGCATCTGTCAGTGCAGGGCCCTTAATTAAAGTTTTCAATGATTTTGTCTTTGATATCTTACCATTGTTCCTGACGTGAATGTGATGCGCCTACAAACAATTAATACAAGCATGAATCTTGATTAACAAACAATGTGTGTCTACTTTTAACAGTGCTTCAGGGAATTATGACAGAAATAAAATTAATGTAGAATATAAATATTTAACAAGAGGCCCACAGGCCTTAACGGTCACTGGTATCATTAGCCCACACAGGGGAGTCTCATATTTGCATTTCTTTAAGTTGAATATTGATTTTGTTCACATGTTAATATCTTTCAATATATGCATATGATTCCTATTTATATACACAAGAAGATAATCATTTCAACTCACACGATTGTTCAAAGAATTTTAAATGAAAACCATATTGCTACTTTTAAAATTTGTCATTTTTTGGGCAGTTTTTGCCCCACCCCCAAGGCCCGAGGGGTGCAAGAGTCCTGAAATTTACAATTTATGTGGCCCTTGTCCCAAAGATGCTTCATGCCAAAGTTTGAAAAGAATAGACTGGTGGTTATCAAGAAGAAGTTTAAAAATGTTCAATTGTTAAACACATTTCATCAATGACCATTTTTGGCACCACCCTAATACTAAAACCGCTACCCCTAGGATCATGAAATTTACAATTTTGATAAAAGGCTCTCTATTCAATTAAAAATTCCATTACTTTCACATTAACTATCAATAGCATTAAAGTAGATGCTTTTCAAATGTTTTACATTATAAACACTATGTACCAAAGTTTGGCCCCGCCCTGGGTCAGAACCCCTACCTCGGGGATCACCAAATTTACAATTGGTTAAAGGCCTTCCGCTTCTACATCACTATGCATTTGGTTTCTCTCCAGACATGTGCGGTTTTAAGAAGATTTTGAAAGTTGGTCACTTTTGGACAGTTTTTGCCCCACCCCCAAGGCCCACGGGGTGCAAGAGACTGAAATTTACAATTTATGTGCCCCTTTCCCAAAGATGCTTCAATACTAAATTTGAAAAGAATTGGACTGGTGGTTATCAAGAAGAAGTTAAAAATGTTTAATTGTTAACGGACGACCAGACGTCGCACGACGGACGACGACGGACGAAGACCAATTGCAATAGGTCACCTGAGTTTACTCAGGTGACTAAAAACTAGATGTGTCATTGCGACAAGAATGCCCCCACCTACAGTGACTGTGAAGTCTAATGAAGGAAGTTTCAAGAGGGCTAACTCTGTCAAAAATCATCGAACCATGACCAAATTCGAACTTGACCTGCATATTCCTGTTACGTATCCATATAATCAAATTTGAAGTTGAATGTGTTGGAACCAATTGCAGAGATAATGAACGGAAACCAAATGATGACGAAGGACGGAAGGACAGAAACAGGGTAACACTATGCCCCCGGCCATTTTATGGCGGGGGCATAAAAATAATTTCATTTGAAAATACATATATAAGGAAACTAATGAACTGCAATGCTTCGACATGCTGGTATAATATTGTTTGCCCACGAATTAACAGGTTTAAAATGTCTTTGCTTGCATTTATGAAGTATGCTGATATGAAAGCTTCACAATTCATATTTTGGTCAGGCGTTGTGTGAGAAACTGGAAATTAAAACTAAAATAGTGAACAAAGTGAAGTGTAGCAAGTGGTAAAGTTATAATTGATTTATCAACCTATAGAATCAATTGTGTCATATACTTTAAAAAAATAAGATATTTATTTCTTGAATACATTTAAAATGAAGCCAGCTATTGCTCTGCAGTGCTATGCATTAGTACTAAATGAAATAGTGGCTTATATTACCCAAAGAGCGGCAGACTTTTGGTGTGTATGTCAGTCACAGACAAACTCATTTTCTCCAACAATCGGGACGGTAAACCTAGGAAACAAAACAGCTCTTCATGCATAGTCCATGTCCAACACCATTCCTAAAATAAAGCTATACGACAGCTTAAAAAACGCTATATAGCTTGATAATTAAGCTACTGTCTACATGCATGTTACTTTCATTAGCTTGCTTTATGATATTATGAAAGCAATATAATGTTGCACTTTCTCGATGCTTGATTGATTAACCTCTGTCTGTTACTTTAGGAAATTTGCAAAGCGTGTAGTCTTAATTCAATGAAAGAACAATAAAGGAGAAAAGTTTTTGTTATTCCACGCAATATTAAATGTTAAGGTCAACAAAATATCTTGGTTACTACAATATTGCAAGTAAGCTATTACAACAGGTTATTTTAGTGACATGTTTAACACATACACGTTACTAATTCCGAAAAGTTACAGTTACTGTACTAAATTCATACAGTAAACACAAAAACAAGAGGCCTATTGGACATATATTTATGTCTCTAAAATACAAAATACATTTACCGGTATTATATGCATTTTATGCATATTTTTAAGAGTATATAGACTGTGTATAATTTAAAATGCAGTTTGTTTAGGAAATTTGGTTTTTTCAATTACAAATGTGGTGCAATCTAAGTCTGCTGAAAACAATGAGGAATCTGAACCTAGTCAACGTACAGAAAACCTTGCAGGGATACATCATCAAATCACACATCACAATCCGATGTCGTGCCTGTAGTGTCTCACATTGAAATTGCCTAACATTATGACAATACATGTTGTATACTATCACGTTTGTCTTGGGGCACTACTTGTAGTCAAACAAAGAAATGTTTCTCTAATTGAAAGTCGTTAATTGAACAGATTGATGTTTACGAACACTAAGTTTGAGTTTTCTATTGCTTTGACAGATCACAATGTCAAGCGTCCTGAGTCCACTAGTGGACCCCTGATGTTGTGAGAATTTTACCTTGAATATTTTTTTTTGGACAAATGTAAGAAAAACTGCAAATTCAAAAACAGCAAAATCAAGCTAATTGTGAAGTAGTTTGATAAAGTTATGAAGATTGAACTTGTCATGCTTTGATTTAATTATCATCCTATAGATTGTGCTGGATACCCCTCTCTCTCTCTCTCTCTCTCTCTCTCTCTCTCTCTCTCTCTCTCTCTCTCTCTCTCTCCACTGGCAAGTTATCTTCTGGAGATGAAGTTTGTCGCATGTTGTTGAAGGAGGAGATGGCTATATAGTCATTCCTAAACAACGTTGTATACTGCTGTTGTGAGCACTCATGCATAATAGAGTTAATGGTACGTAAATCGTCAGTAAAATCTTTTACATGCAATTCCGTATAAGTTCAAAACAATAATACTAGCTGTCTATATGATTAAGAATTGACACAAGAGAGAGAGAGAAAGAGAGAGAGATTAAGTGGCCGCCGACAGTTAATTTATATAGCGGCTGCCAGATAATAAGTGGCAGCTGCCACATAAATTAAGTGGCGGCCGCCAGATAAATATTAATTTTATACCCTGACACCTACCGGCTTCTTTACAATGTTATCATCTGCAAAGTCTTAAATTTACTTTGTTTAAAGTATTCTGGGAAGTCATGTGTTAAGTAAATTAAACCTAGCGCTAATACATGCAGTGCCTCAAGGTACAGCAGAGGTGAAACACGAGATGCAATTGACTACAACTAGATCTGTGTTCTGTATATGTAAGAAATGCAAGAAGATCTACCTAGCATTTAATCTTNCTGTATTCTGTTTGTAAGATATGCAAGAAGATCTACCTAGCATTTAATCTTGATTAGATGGTCAAGTCAAGTAAATTTCATTTAAAGTCCCTATTTTATACATATAACAATCAACACAATCTCTGTAGAGCTTTTTATCCGACAATCACATAAATTAAAGATATGTATTTAAATTAAGACAACATAACATGCATATATACATGGTGTATGTCTTGTCTGAATTGATCTTGGTTAAGATTCGGTAATAGACTGAGTAATAGACTAACGACAAGCCTCTTGGTTTCAGATGAGAATTATCAGCTGCAGTCTGATGCTATGATATATAGAGAGATGATGATAGAGTAAGGCAAATGGTATCACAGACTGTTTCATCTTTTGAAGCCATCGTTCAAACAAGCTGACAAGTTAAATTNTATAGACAGATGATGATTGAGTAAGGCAAATGGTATCAGACTGTTTCATCTTTTGAAACCATCGTTCAAACAAGCTGACAAGTTAAATTTTATGTTATAAACTTTGAAAAATTATAGATGTTATGATAATTAGAAGGTTAGTCCATCATATTCATCATGGCAGTGTGTAGTGCATTATTCTGTAAAAGGAAAAAAGAAAAGAAAAACATGTAGTATGAGGAAAATTAAAATATTTATACTGTACTTAAATTCACAAAACTTTAAATTATAAAAAAAAAAAATTGTATTGAGCACTTGCAGTCACAGGCACTTGTTCCATAAACTGCGCAAAGTATGCTATATATAGCATACTTTGCGAAGTTTATGAAACAAATGCCTGTGACTGCAGTGCACGATCAGGAATGTGTATTTTGTACTTTCACTTTCAGTTGAGTACTTACGTTGATGTCTTTTCCATCAACTGTGAAAACCTGAAGTTTTAACAAATTCTGTAATTCTACATCTCTGCTCATAATTTAGATGTTCCACATTGCAAATACTTATCTATACTGAACTGAAAATATAGTAACAATCTGGAAACAGTAAACAAATACAACAGGACACCGAGCCCGACGATCAATATCCGGAAACAAAGTTCAAGTGCCAGTCGGATATTAGAATTACGTTTGCTGAGAAAATTCGAACGTCGATGCAGCAATGTTGTCAGATTGCCTACTAATCGTGTTTATTTCAGTTTGCACAGCTTTACTTGGAGAGGGTAATTTAACAATTATTTTGTTTTTTATTGTTTTAGGCAAATATTTCATTATCTGAATACCATTCATGATTTGATCAGCAGAGATTATGGAATATTCAGGTCCAGCTTTAATCCGAGATTCCTCTGACTCTTACTACCGTGTGTACGCAGGTCACACAAAGAGTAAGAGGATTCATGGATTATTTAATAAAGCTTTATTAAGCTATTTACAACTTTATAAAGTTATTTGAAATAGTTTGATTGAATTATTCCAAATCCTCTTTATAGTATGAAACAGCTGTTAAAGTTAAGGTAGTTTCAGACTTTTAAAAAAAGTTCTGTTTACCCTATATTTTCTTCTCTTTAATAGCTAAAACAAGTTATATACTAACCAAAAAGACCATGTAAGACATACCTTACCGTGCATTTTAACACACAATTCGATATGGAGTACACACCCTTTTTTCAAAAATCAAAATTTAGCACACATAAGTTATTAAGTATGATAATTATCTCATATTTTATTAGGCAGAGCACCAAAA
>CAJDSM010026058.1:0-12042 GCA_903981925.1 Ostrea lurida | reverse complement strand
TTGACCTCTGAGGATAGCGACAGGTTTGACGTATTTCATAATAATTGTTAGGCCGTTCTTTTACAAACTCATTTTGCCTACGGATTACTCCATTTGCTTGACCAAGATAGAGGTATCACGGTGGATGTAACCAGTCAACCGGGTATGCTTACTCCTCCTATGCACCTGATGTGTATCCAGGGGTCCGTGTTTGTCCAACTCTTAATTGTGTATTCTTTATATGATTTATAAAATTGATATATGTTCGCTACCCTAACTTTTTTTTTATTTTGCTTGCTTTGGTTACATTAATATTGTACGGTTATTGACATTTTAAGGCAACACGATGCTTTAGCCACCTCGGAAGTACAATATTAACCGAGGCTAAAGAAAGAAAGTGAATGTTGTGCGAAGGCAATGACAGAGAAAATGTCAGTGATTTCATTACAATGATTGAATAATTCAAAACATTGAAACTGGGTACTAAAGCCTACGAGTATACAGCTAGGCTGCAAAACGTAGTCGAATTAAGGTTAGAGATGCAAGGTTTTTGTTTATCACGTGACTAGAGAAACCGACGTAGACGTGTACAACTCGCCAAACGAGACCCGATTGACTATCTTTAGATTTGAACTCAATATCACTGTAATTCAACGTGATAAAAGCCATTATCTTATGATACATTGTATTGCAAGATTGTGGAAGACGAGTATAGAGACGCGATTCAGCCACATTGGGAGTCACAGCGGGTAGGATGCATTCCTGCTGTACAAAGTTGCAGAGCAGCCGTTTTCAACAAGATGCAAAACATGCCACATGTAAGGCAGATATGAAGATCCTTAGGCCATTATAAGTTGTGAATTCTTAACGAAAATTCCAATTTGTACTATTATATGGCCTATACATACACTTTGCTTGATCCTTTCCTCAAGATCCAAGAGAAGGAATACCATATACATGAACAAAACTTAGTATAATCCTAATGTTAAAGGCAGAAAGCAAGGGTGGATATACATGTATTGGTGATGTCTGCAAGTTAGCTGTGGCAAGAATGCAAGGTGGCTTCAATAGAGACCACTGCAAGTTTTATAGCGACCGAGTCAAATCCGTCATTTGTTTTAGACTGTCTCCGAGTGTTTGAAAGTTGCTAATAGATCAATAAATAATCTTCGCAACCCGTGCGCTACATCCCCCCACCCCCACATCATATCGGTAAAAATGACACATTTTAGATATCTACCACGTTAATAGACAGCGTGACCGACCTGCTAAAGTCTCGGCACTGAAACCCCCTATGATGGTTTCAACAGGTGAATTCTGAGCAGAGCTGACTTTGGTTATTTCGAATAATTAGAATCTTTTAAATGTGTTTCAACCACAGGTCACCACGCGGTATTAATTTTTTCTACCAATTTTGAATTTAAGCTTTTTCATTGGTCCAAATTTTTTGTAGGCTTGGTTTACTATACCACCAATATTTTCCGACCAACTGATATTTTGAGATAATAATAGACCTATGCAAGTGACGATGGGCGGAAACACACTCTAGTCCGTCTCCTCTAAAAATAATTTAGGCGCTATAGAAAAATTTTCTTGGTGAAAAAGACAACCTTTGTTTTAAAGATGAATTGAATTCGAGAAACCACTATTTTAACCACAATTCAAAAATAGGCAAATCTTGATTTAATTGTATTCTATTTCTAGGATATCGTATGAGGATTGTTGAAGTGAATCGTTTCCAGCAAACAATCTACACATTGATAACATATTCGTGGCTCTACATCATTTACATACATTAGAAAAAGAAGTGGACCTAAAACAGATCCTTGTGGTACACCAGCAAATATATCTATAGTTCTGATGACAACGGATCCTTGTATCTTACTTTTTTCGTCCTATGACATAAATAACTTTTAAACCACTGCAGAAGATTACCATATGTTTGTAATTTGAATGCAAGAACGTATAGTATACATTATTGTCGGTCCGTGATTCTTCCTCAGTTTATTTATAAGTCACAGAAAAGTGTTCTTGTATAGACGTTTCACAGATACTTGACATTATAAATAACTCGTCTCATAAATAAACTATAGTCAGTAGTATTTTTATGGGAATATTGTTTTATCAAATGTACCCACAGGCACTTGACGTTTTAAATATATTTGAAAAAAAAAAAATCTTCCCGTAAACTAATAATATTATTAGTTTACGGGAAGATTTTTTTTTTTTCAAATATATTTAAAACGTCAAGTGCCTGTGAATGTACCTAAAACGTCTAGTGCCTGTGGAACGTTTTTGGTAAAAAGTCTTTGACGATGGCTTCGGCAAGCAAAGATGATCAGACAAAGCAGATTGATGTATATGGAGCGCCAAATTAACATTTACTCAAATAATGAAGATATCTTAATTATTTAAAGATTCATTAATTCAATTATTGCTCTCTTCAATTGAATTAATGCGCGCATTAAATGAATTATTGCTCTCATTAATTGCATTAATGCGCGCATTAATTCAATTAAAGAAGCAAATAATTGAATTTTGCGAGCACTAATTCAATAAAGGAGCAATAATTGGAATATTGCGCGCACTAATTCAATTAATGAAGAGCAATAATTCATTTAATACACGCATTAATTCAATTGAAGAGAGCAATTTCATTAATGCGCGCAATAATTCAATTATTGCTCTATTAATTCAATTAATGCTCGCATTAATGTAGTGAATTAAATTATGCTCGCAATATTTAATTAATGCTCGGTATGAATGATTTAATGATCTCTTAATTCAATTAAAGATATCTTTAATATATTACAGCACTTTTATTAAGGAATTAATGCGCGCATTCATTTAAGAGAGCAATAATTCAATTAAAGAGAGCATTAATTCATTATGGATATGTTGAATTAAAGATATCTTTAATTTATTATTGCTCTCTTTAAAAGAATTATTGCTCTCCTAATTGAATTAATGATATCATTAATTCAATTAATGAGAGCATAATTCATTATTGTGCGCATTATATGAATTATGATTCATTAATTCAATTGAAGAGAGCAATAATTCAATTATTGCGTGCATTATTGAATTAATGATATCATTATGTCAATTAAAGAGAGCAATAATTCAATTATTGCGCGCATTAATTCATTATTGCAGTGCTTTAATTCATTTAAAGAGAGCAATAATTCAATTATTATGCTCTTCAATTCAGTAAAGAATTAAAGATATCATCAATTGAATTAATGCGCGCAATATTCAGAATTAAGATACATTTTAAATTATTTAAAGATCTTTAATTGAATTAATTGCGCGCATTAAATAAATAAAGATATCTTAAATAATTAAAAGATCTTCAATTATTTGAGTTTATGTTAATTTGCGCTCATAGATGTAAAAGGTAATAATAAGGTGGGCCATTTTAAAATTGCTTCTCAAGAACCAATGGTCCCCAAAAATTGAAACCTACATTCATGATAGAAGTTTCCATATACAAAGTACAGGAATATGTTCAAATCATGGCCCCATGTTAGGGTGGGTCCCGAGGGTGGGGTGGGGCAATAGGATCATTCATCTCAACTACAGCAGGACATTGATATCAAGTATCTTCAGGAGTACAAAATTAGACAATCCCGGGTGGAATAGGCCAGGGACTTTTGGATACCGACGTACCTCTGAGATTTTCAAAACACCCTCATTATATAATTCAGTGTTCATGAAAATCTCCCATTCATACATTTCGTGAAAATTCTAACTCAATATATATTAATATTTACATTACTGTTAATCCCTAATAAAAAGCATTAGAATCTATTTTGATGATATGTGCTTATAACTGCAAAGACCGAATCACCAAAGTTGGGTTGGGGTATGAATACAAGAACTACTTACAGGGTTTTAAAATTATGTAAATTATAGAACTGTTTTAGGTTGAAAATGTATTAAACTGTTGACAATTTGATGTTTTTATTTTCAGTAAAAAATTAATTAAATACTTGGGTTATTAATTTTTTTTTTATTTGCCTCCTTTTTGTCGTGTACGATATGACATATGAGTGCGTAAATGTCACATTCGCTGTATCTTTTTTCGTGTACCATTCATTGTACGTAACAATTACTACTAATGGCTCTTCCATGAACCGCTACTTCCCCAAAGATTGAGCGGAAGTTAAAAATATACAATAAAAGCACAACAAATGCATTTCCTAAGAATGTAATATAAGCAATAATTATGATTTATGAAAGATGTAGTCTCATAACTGCAACGGTGTGCGCATACAAATTGAATAACGCGCTAACTAAATAACTGGGTGAGTAAGGAAATTAGTGTCAAGTGCTTCCCAAGGACACAATGTCGGCCCTGCCACAGCAAGGATTCGAACTTACTACCTTTCGGTCGAGAGTCTGATGACCTAGCCACCGACGCCACTTGTTGATTTATGAAAATGACTCCTTGAGAAGTACCAGTGATCAGGATTCATAGGAGGGTGCATTCGTTGTAATTCTTGTCAAGTATTATCTACACAGACATAACTATTTACAGCAAACAGATGTCTGTGGCTGAATGTCTTTATTCCAAATAAAAGAAAGTTTTAGAAATAGTATACACGTAATTTTATTCACACTCGTGCAATTACTACATGCAGGCTGTATAAACTACTATCAACAGTGTATGTTCTCGTCCATGTTTAGATATGATGACATGAACAGGTGATTACAGGACTTCAGCCCTGAAAAGTGCATTTTCATAAGATCTGGATCCATCGTCATTGGTTAATCATGGAAGAGTAAAAGAAGGAAATCACTGGGACTTGACACCTGTTCAAAAAGTACACAAAAAGGGAATGGATGAAAGCAAAATAGATGGTGAATGAGGTATACTTCTCACCATATACAAGCTTACTCCGGATATAATTGAAAAATTCAGGGGACCAACCTTTTTATTTCAATATAACCCGAAGTTTCAATATAAGCAAATCAGTAATATGTTGACCGCAAGGAACCTTGGAGACGATCGCTGTTTCGGCGAGAAAATTCCACCAGACTCCACTGGCTTCAACGATGTAGCCCACACTGTTTTTAATATCATCCGTTAAATGTACTGGGATTTCATTCCGAAATCCTTGGGCTATTTCTGATTTTTGATTCATTTTACTGTCCATTGCTGTTATTATAATTTCGAATTTAGTGTTCAATGATAGCGTTTTTCTTTTTTGAGGAGTAGTTATTTTAAATGTGAAAATGTTCGTCTCCATTAAGCTGTGACAATTGTAATACCCAGTGTTATTTTACTCGTGCATGCAGTGAAAACTAATCCGATTGAGAACCAAATCAATATGTGTACAATATTCAAAATTAAGCGATTTCCACCTGGTACTGCTTGGTAATTAGTGTTATCCAAACCGTGAACGATTAGGCTTGGCTTGAGGGACTTCAATAATAACCGTTATAAAAACAACTCATTATCACCTCAGCAGGACCCGAGGATTGCTTTCAATACTAAGCGATATTTCAATATATCCGCATTTCAATTTTACCGAATTTATTTGCAAAGAAAGAGAGACTAAGTTTGGGGATTTACTTTTTATTCAATGATAAACGATATTTTCAATTTAAAGCGATTCCATTATAAGTGGAGTAAGCTGTACTCTCTCCATTAATAGATTATCATTTCTCTGTATGTGTTGTTATTTGTATTTGTTACCATTTTCTTGAAACCTTGTTCTTCCAAAGTACACTTGCCTGGAGTTCTGTTAACATCTCTGAATTGATGGCGGACAGTACAATATTCGCACACATGTTTCTAAACCAACAGTGTCCTCCGCACCACCTGGACTGATGTACAGAAGAGTAATTCTAGATAAGTTTGTAGTGGTAGTCACGCCACTTTTTCAAACGTTTCCATTACCAGCAAGACCAGCTTGTTATCTGAAGTATTTTAAAACATTATGAAGTGCAGATTATATTTCATTTATTAATAGAATCAGTTATGAGTGTATGATTTTATCTTAATGCAGTTCCGCTTTATCAAATGCAAAACATTTAGTAGAATTAATACATGTATAATCTATTATGAAAAGGTTTAACATATGGTTTAATGTATAGAAATAGATTTCATATTATTGAAGTAGGAAGATTTCATCACCAATTCTTAATCCAAAATGTATCACTGAACGAACCAATGTGTAATAATTGAGGAAAAACTCTGGTTTGATGATTAAATATAGTGGTGAAAATGATATGTTGTGACTGAAGATAATACATATCTGCTATATGTATATGCATTTGGGGAATTTACCCCACTCATTACATGAACTGTGGTAATTAGCGTAAAATTCCCCCGCACATGTAAATATTAAACCCTTTTACAGTAAGTTTTTCATATATGTTCAGGAAATAACCCATTCTAGGTCCATAGAATCCACCAAATAATAGTGTAATTCTATTGAATCAACCCCAACTGGGATAAAAAGTTGTTATTTTTCTACCTTTGGCATCAAAGCCAAACGATAAATTGGAAATTCTATCTTTTTGGCAGAACTATACATACTTCCTTGAGATAGTTTATAAAT
Organism: Ostrea lurida; assembly: GCA_903981925.1. NCBI lineage: Eukaryota > Metazoa > Mollusca > Bivalvia > Ostreida > Ostreidae > Ostrea > Ostrea lurida. The sequence continues at coordinate 5,494 of CAJDSM010026058.1, read as the reverse complement.
CATCTTACCCTCATATAGTCTTATGCCATCCAAGGAACACTCTGACAATGCCCATTACTGAGGATCTTGTAAAATAGATATTGGTAAATGATTATTTCTAAACATACAGATCTTTTCTCTGAACAAAAATGTTTATTTCTACAAATTATTTCAAAGACAGTACAGTCATGCATTAGTAAGTATGGATTTTCCTCTTCATATAGGATTAAACATTCTTTTTGAAGACATTTATGATGTGTAAACCTCTGGACTTTTTTACTCACAACTGAATAAAGTGTGAAGCACTTTATGTTAAGTTTGTGAGTAAATTGTCCAGAGTTTACACATCGATAAATTCTCAAAAAATGTATTAATTCTTATAATTCAATTTGTCACTGTATGAACAATTTTAAAAATTTGAATAGTTCATTGGTGTTACGTTGTTTGTTTTCATGCGCGTTATTGTTGACGTCATGTTTTCGATTTATTGATGTCGTAATATCTCGTTTCGATGTTATTTTCCAATCAAACCATCGTAATAAAGGACATTGGAATTATTGTGTTGTAACAAAGCATTCACAGAAAACTTTATCACAGAACTTTACTGAGAGTAGATCACTAATTCATCACAGTAATTTTACAGTCCTTTATTGTAATGGAAAATAGTTCTCAAAAGTTTTGCAAGTTTTACGTATTTTTCCTTCCAGTTTAAATGCACAGAATCATTCATATTCCTGACAGAAGAAAATTAAATGTTACATCCATTAATATTGTTCATGAAATCTGTACATGTAATTCGAATAATATGAAACAGAATTTCCAGTGCGAAGTTATACCTTCTAGTTTTCCTGGCTGTCCAGACTTACATTCAGTAAACCTGAAACACAGCATCAATTCATGGTGTCTGAGGTCTCATAACAGCAATAGAATATACATGCAGCATCACACACTGTTTTATCAAATAAACATTAAGATGTGTTTTGTGAAACACGATGCCGCCGTATCTCCATGCAAGTGGGAGGGCTTGTCCATAAGAGGATTGTGCATGTGAAATATGAAGGTCTATCCCTTACCATTCAAATATTATGGCCAATGTTAGAGTTTTTAAAATGTAGGTCAAAACAAGCGTTCAAACATTTTGGTACCAGATAAAATGGCTTGTCATAAGGAATACACATGTGAATATGAAACCCCTAACTCTGCCACTTCAAAAGTTCATAGGCCAATGTTAAAAGTTTTTTGAAAAGTAGTCAAAGTTTCAAGGTCAAGAGGTAAAAACTTCTGGGTTCCAATGGAAAGGTCTTGTCATAAGAACATCATGTGAATATCAGCCTAGTCTTTACCATTTTAAAAAGTTATAAACTAAGGTTAAAAGTTTTTGAAAAATAGAGTCAAACTTCATAGGGCAAGCAGGTTAAAAATTTTACGGTACCACGGAAAGGTCTTGTCATAAGGACATGTGAAAATCAAGCCCTCAGTACTAACCATTAAAATGTTATATAGCTAGGCTTAAAGTTTTGAAAGGTAGGTCAAACTTCAAGGTCAAGGTCAGGAGGTCAAAAATTTTGTACCCAAGGGTTCTTGTCATGGAGGAACATACATGTGAAATATCAAAGTCCTAGTAACTAACCATTCAAAAGTTTATAGCTAAGGGTTAAAGTTTCAGACCCAGAGTGATAGAAGTACAAGAATGACAGACACCCCCCCCCCCCCCCCCAATCTTCGGGACATAAAATATTAGACCCATTAAACACTCCAAAATATAGAGGGAGTGTTAATGGGGGGGAGGGGGATTTCTGTCGCAGAAAAGTATACAAGCTCTCAATTATTTTGAGGAATTTTTTGTGATTTTTTCCCCGGAATAAATGAAAAAGTATTGTTTATCTTTGCAAAAGAGATTCCAAATTTTGCTTTTTCGATGGCGAAACTGTGCTTCTTGAAAGGTGCTTAAACGAATCATTAATTAAAATGTTGGTGTAATGAGCTACCTTAAATCCAATATGTGCACATACATAGCTATGCGTTATGTCTTGTGTCACATGTACAATTATTTACCATTAGATATCGCAGCTTTAGCCTCCAAGTACACCAAATGACATGCCACAGGGTCATCTTTAACCAGTTGTGCTTCTATTTCTTTATTAAGGCACCATTTCCGTAGGGTAATATCTGTGAATAGTTATGTTTGAAATGAAAATATCAAATGATAAAAATCAACCTCAAGAGTAATGTTTTGTTTTCATTTAATTAGCATTTGATTAAGTAAACAGCAAAGGCTTATTACTGACAAAACCCCAGTTCATGCAAATACAGTGTATTTACCTTTAACTGTATCAGGAGTTATGAAGGTTTCTGGTTTTAATCTTTTTAAAATGATCTTTTTTCCACAAAATAATGAAAACCACACAGAACTTGTTTTCTGTAATCCTGAAATGAGAAAAGTATTGAAACTATAGTGAGCAAATTCAATATGCGAGTTGATACTTACCACATTGTAATTTTTTTTAACTTAATCATAATACTCTTATAACCAGTGTGTTAAGAATTGAAATTGACAACATTCAAAATCATTATTTGTATTCATTTTGAAATTGAATTTTTTTATTTGTCAAGTGTAATAGATATAATCTAAGACAAACTATATTTTTTGACACACAAAACAAGTGCTGCAATTCTAGTCATCATGTTTTATAATTATTGAAACATACTTCAAACCTATGCATGTACACCTAAAGCAATTTCAAAGATAGCAAGAAAATATCAGTAAAATTCATTCAATTTTGAAAGATATCTCTCGATAAGTAAGAGCTTGTTCTGCATAAAACAAGTTTTGTTGCAGGGGTTTAAACAGTCATGTTGAATCACAGTTTGTAAATTCTATGGTTTTGTATAATAATTTAAATTAATTTTAAAATGCCAGTACACCTGCATTCCAAAATGCGTCTGACAAGTTTAAAAAATAAATACAAATCAAATTTAACTTTTGTTTACAAAATGTATTGACGTCAGCCATTTTGCAAACTCAATTATGGGCAAATATTGTGAAATTTAATTTTCTCCATCTCACTTGTAACTGGACACGCTCAAAATTCATTTAATCAATAATATATTAACGTATTAAACTAGAACGTGACAAAAGCAGCAAGGGCCTGGCCGCTGACGCAAATGTTGTTATAATTAACATGTACAGCATCTTTGTGTAAACAATAAATATATGTTTTCGTGGTTGTTTACTGGGTGATGAAGGGGAAACTAGAATTGCCAGAAAAAATTCATAACCTGCATTAGCAGTTTTATAATGCGATATTTTTTCTGCCAATTTATATTTAAATTCCTTCCCTTTATATTTTCTGCATTTTCTAATTATTTAAAACAGATAAACAAGATTTAAGTGCTAAAATATGCATAATTGTTGAGCATTTCATTACTTTAAACGGAAACAGCCAATTCAACCTTTGACCTTGAATCACCCATATTTGGAATTGACCATGCAAACAGGTGACACTACAAAAACCGGGACACAACAGTTTGCAACAAAACATGTGCATTTATTGGATGATAACCGCAATTCAATCCCAAAGGAAAATATAAAGATAAAGATTCAATAATATATGGTGAATAAACAAGTGTGCAATATTCAGCTATGCACAATATACTGTAAAACAAGAATATGTAGCGCACTATTTACTTTTATCACCTTTAGCGCAAGAACATACAATTGCGCTAAATCAAATGTGCTCTAAAACGTTTTATTGGCATTTAATTATTGACCAATGTGTCGGTGCCGCTAAAATACAGTTTGCGCCAAAAGTTTCATAGCTGATTCACTAAAATATGTTTGCCCAAATATTCTCATTTTACAGTATAGGTTGTGAGTTTAGTGTTCCAAAAAAATCTTGTCAATATCTTGAAAAAAATAATTTGTTTCAAAAAATATCGGATACCTAGCAAATAAATATCAATATACACAATATGATGATAAACATGTTTGCGAAATTCCAGCTATTATACAATGTGATAGGTTTTGACTTTGAGCTTTAGTGTTCACAAATTATGAATTTGCACAATCAAAAAAAAGTGAAGTTTCCCCCCAAAATATTGGCCCCTATAAAACCAAATTTCAAATGCACAATGTGCATAGGGTGATAAACAAATTCATTAATGGGCAAAAGTTCAGCGATCAGTGAATTTTCATGACAACCAAATTTCAATAGCACATCTACAAAGTGCTGCAAAAGTTCAGCCATTGGACAATGTATATGTTTTGAGTAAAGTGCTCACAATAATTTGTTGAAGAACACGGTCCGAACAGAAGGACACTATACAACTATTAGGGTGCCGCATCTGTCAGTCAGGCCCTAATTAAAGTTCAATGATTTTTTTTTATATCTTTACCATTGTTCCTGACAGTGAATGTGACACATGAATTAACAAACTATGTGATGTCTACTTTAACAGTGCTCAGGGAATTATGACAGAAATAAAAATTAATGAGAATATAAATATTTACCAAACCACTAGATGTGTCAGTTGCCGACAAGAATGCCCCCAGCCTACAGTACGTGAAGTCTAATGAAGGAAGTTCAAGAGGGCTACTCTGTTCAAAAATCATCGAGACCATGGACCAAATTCGAACTCTGACCTGCATATTCCTGTGATGTATCCATTATCAAATTTAGTTGAATGTGTGGAAACCATTGCAGAGATAATGAACGGAAACCAATGATACGGAAGACGAGAGAAACAGGACAAAACTCGCTTATACGAGTGACAATGAAAACGAAGGTACACTATATGCCCCCGCCATATTTAGGCGGGCATAAAAAATAAGTTTCAGCTTTTGAAAATACATATAAAGGAAACTTAATGAACTTGCAATGCTTCGACGGGTGTTGTGGGCTGGGGGGTAATAATATTGTTTGCCCCGATATTAACAGTTTAAGAATGTCTTTGCATGCATTTATGAAGTATGCTGATATGAAGCTTCACAATTCATATTTGGTCAGGCGTTGTGTGAGAAACTGGAAATTAAAACTAAAATAGTGAACAAAGTGAAGTGTAGCAAGTGGTAAAGTTATAATAGATTTATCAACCTATAGATCAATTGTGGTCATATACTTTTAAAAAATAAGATATTTATTTCTTGAATACATTTAAAATGAAGCCTAGCTATGCTCTGCAGTGCTATGCATAGTACTAAATGAAATAGTGGCTTATATTACCCAAAGAGCGGCAGACTTTGGTGTGTATGTCAGTCACAGACAACTCATTTTCTCCAACAATCGGAACGGTAACCTAGGAAACAAAACAGCTCTTCATGCATAGTCCATGTCCAACACCATTCCTAGAATGAGCTATACGACAGCTTAAAAAGCGCTATATAGCTTGATTAATTAAGCTACATGTTACTTTCATTAGCTTGCTTATGATATTATGAAAGCAATATAATTGTGCACTTTCTTCGATGTTTGATTGGATTAACACTCTGTTACTTTAGGAAATTTGCAAAGCGTGT
>CAJDSM010026057.1:11612-47659 GCA_903981925.1 Ostrea lurida | reverse complement strand
CACATACATATATCTTTATTGTCTAATAAAAGTGTTTGCTTACAAGTGGATCGACACGTGATGGAGTGTGGAAAAGCCAAAAAAGTTACACGCACAGAATTATCCATTAGGTGTTTTGTTCGCTTTACGGAAAGGTAACTAGCACCAGTGCTTTTGGACCTTACCCGTGGGTACACTGAACATTAATGAACACAACAATTTCTTACAAACTTTCAAACAGAGTTGTGCTAACCACGATGACTACATATAAATATAAATCATTGTTCTTCAAGGATTGTGTACTTGGCACAATCATGGAGGCATATGTTTGTAAAATGCCTAGGTCCAAACATATTATATCATGTAAATAAATTGGCAGAGATAAGAGAGTACAGACAATAACTGCACATCTAACCAGCTCTATGGTACTTTCTACAACACCCAACTAAAGTTCGTGATAACATCCCATACAAACCTTCATTTTTAGGAAGATTGTGAGGACAATCCAAACTCCATGGACGCACAAAATTGAAGAAAAATGCATCAACTTAACCTACATCTAATCTGTTTCATATCTTGACATAATTGTTCAAGATAAAATTACTTGACCAGATCATCAGAGTTCGTGTGTCCATTATTATACGTAACTTATCTACTTCAACAAAGTTCATTAAACAATACAGCAAAAAAGTTTTTTATTCCGTTAGCAATGAGGTATTTCCGCGATTAATTGCACTATCAGCAAACATGTTAGTGAGCAAAATGCAAGTTTCAAACACATATGATTTTCTACGTAAATGTTCTCGCAGATTCTGTTAAGATTCTTTACCAGCCGAGTTAACCAAATTATAATGACATTAACTACTTTTTTCCATGACAATAATGCACATTTCAATTATGATAATAATCATATAACTCCACAAAGTTTCCATTAAAATCCTGCAAGTTGTTAGAAGTGAGTTGTGGACATCATATTTCGACAAAACAGCATTAACGGACAAGATGCAAAAACGAACAGTGGTAAGAACGAAGCTATACCGCCAAACTTTGTTTGCGATGTTTCCACGGTATATGTAGTCCAAAGACTTGTTTGATAATGGTGAACCTATTTACTTTTATGGAAAACAGGCAAGTTTTGCGCCAATTGCTATTTCTATACTGGTGAAACACCCTTGGACAGTTAGGTTCTGGTTACTGAAGTTAACAAACCAGATATTATTGTAACACTGTCTTCGTAGATGGCTTAGTGATACCATAGCTCACTTTCTGACCTCGTATAGAGGATAATCAGATCATGAATACACAAACATAGAAGCTGCGAAGTAAATCTGAGAATGAAGCATAACCCTAAAACAACTGCTTCCAAACCCTGAATACAGCAAAGAAACAAAGAGCTTGATAAATCATAACAACTGAGAAAGTAGGACGATTGTAGACAAGCTTCCTATCTAGGGGCAGTCCTGGACTAAAGAGGAACACGAGTAGCCACATACAAAAAATGAGAATACAGAAAGAGGTAAGGACATTCCATCGCCATAAGAAACATCTGGAATGCAAGAGAAGTAGGACGAGAACAAAAATCTCGGTATGAATCTGGATGTAGTCCAGGGGTCCCGTGATTGCCAACTCTTAGTTTGTGGTTTTGTAGATTTGGGACTTACGGAGAATTTCGATCACTAGTTAGTTATCTTTGACCTTTACTATATGTGTAAGACCATCTCACTTACTGTTCAATGAATGTGAAACGTTCGGAAAAGCTTCGACAACCCAAGAGGAACAAGAAATTAAATAATGCTGAAATATCATGCCTTAGTGTGCTCATATAGTTACCTCCCTCTCCCTCTCAGCGAAATAACGCAGCTTAAATTTACCAATGGTTAAATTTTTGGATTAAACAATAAGACGGCCATATACAGAATCTATTAAATGTTTCCAGTGTTGTAAATTTCCAGTATTAATAATCAAGGGGCCATTCTGCATGACCAGTGCCTTTTGTGGAATTTCGGAACTGCAAATGCGAAACGAGGGACAGCGTTGACTTCTTGGCGGTATTATCTACTTGTCACTTAACAACGGTTACAACGTCGAAAATACGCATGTGTGAATGCAAACTATTTTGACGGATAGAACAAGGACCTCATGACCAATTTGGCCCTTGTGGAAGGTTAAGATTTTTGCAAGACACTTTGAATATGTCATGCTATTTATGGGACACATTAATTTTTCTTGTAGTTTGACTGGGTCAAAAATGGATAGTTTTCATCCTTGCAGAAAAATTTCCTTCAGATGGCGAGGTGCTTCAGGCAATATCGATCCATTTCCAGGCAAGCAGCACATGTGTCAATGGACAATATACATTCTTTGTTGTGTCTATTTTTCAATAAATAATACTTATTTACATGAAAATAATTGCTGTGTGCCATGGTAAAAAATTGATCATTACAATATGTCCTTACAGCGAATTTTCGTCATTTTCTGGATCTGGACCTAAAAAATCCTTAAAATGAGAGGGGCAAAGGAACACACCAAAGAAGACACAGAGTATAAGAAATGGTCAGAACACCCAGAAACATAGATTTGATTAAGAAGGAAATGAAGATGGACATGGATAGGACATATTTTAAGATTATGAAGGGGTAACACAGTTAATGTAGCACTCCCGATTGGGCCAGATGGGAAAAGAGCTTAGAATCAGGCCAAAACCACATGGAGAAGAAAACACGCAGAAGAATTCCAAAAGAAACAACAAGGTATGGACAAGTCTGGAAACATAGTCAAACCAGCCAGCACAGGAAGGGAAGACATTGGCGTCGGCGTTGGGGCCTTAATGCGATTTCTGGCGCGGAAGACAATTTGATATCAAGGTTAAGGAAAGATTGACTTCTAATGTTGGGAACTTGAGATAACGAATTCAAACTTGACACAACGTTCTTGTGAATAATTCCTAATGAAGTCCTTAATCCATAATTAAAAAAAACTCACTGATCGTACAATATTACCAAACGTATGCCCAAGGCCCTCACTTTTCCGATTAATTAGAATTAGAAATTTATTACATGTAACTTTTGGCACACCCAGTGCGGATAGCCTACCATTTGTCATGATTCATGCATTAATGATGGTTCATATAATAAAAAATTATGTTACTCCTTCTTAGGAAAATGAATAAAATCTGTCCGAGCCATAATTTCTTGACTGAAATAATTTAGGGAAGCCAATCAATTTTTTCACATACAGTGAAACTAAATTACCATTTTAAACTCTAAACTACGTACATGTACCATATGATATTCTTTTATTTATGGGCTTTTGTTTTCTGAGCTTTATTTGTATCTTTGTCATTTACTGATTAATGCAAACATTTTCATATAAGAAATGTAATAACTGTTTTCAGTGAACACGCGCGTAATTTGAATGCAATATGATCTGGGCATATTTATGATGCGAGTAGCGCATTATGAAATATGCAGACAGAAGCAATTGCCATTTCTTAACGCCATGTTCATGAATACGTTTATTCTATTTCGTTATATTTGCATTTTGTTTCCCTTTGTGGGACATCTGCCATAATACATTTGTTGTCGGGATCGGAATACTTAAGCTAATTCCATACCTAGAAATATTTTTGCTGTGTGTGTGACGTGAGTGTCTTAAATCACCTTAGATTAAATAAACCCGTGTCACTGTTGTTTTAGGGGTAATTTGTTTATCTATCTAGAGCTACGTCAGGCAGGTAGTTTCCTTTCGTGCGTCCCCAACAACAGTTGCAATAGGGTCTAAGTTTTGATGAAATTTTGCAAGTGGTGCTAAAAAGGATATATAACTCAAAGTTACTTGTAGAGATTACAAAAAAATTCTCAGAAGTGTTACAAAATAACAATGGTGCCGATAAATGATTAACCAGGTTGTGAGTTTGGCTATCTCATTCATTTATTCTGAAGAATCGCGATTATACGGCGTTTTCCGATGACTTAACACTTTGCACTGATGCTATTTTACGTCACTTTGCACAAACGTCATTACTCACGATAACAATTAGCAGCCAAATGAAGTACACATCCAATTAGAAATTTAGTGGGGAAAGCTTTTTCTTGTCCTCCAGTAATATTGCTTATAGAGGCTAAAACATCAAACGATGTTGATTTTCAAAAGACTGCGCTGTACGATAAATTATTATCATAGTAAGCTTATCTTGCATAACATGTGTGAGGTCAATTTATTTGAGATAACATGATTAACCCTATACATAGCGGATTTATTCCTGAAAACAGAAGAGTTAATCACCCTGTGGAATGTAGAATCCACATTATGCTTGCATTTCATGATTTTTATTTGTTTATTAAACAAATATTTATCACCACAAGATAGTATTTTAATTTTGTAGATGAAATTATACAAAAGTCTTTAATGGAGGAAAGGTGAGATTTTTTGGCACAAACTACAAAATAAAGATTTAGCATTTGATCTTAAAACATAAATAACATTAAAATAGCTTTATTTAAAAGTTTGTTACTAAGTCATTTCACCGCTATTATTAGTTTGACTGTGAAGCTTGCACTGTAAAGTTTGCTAAAGCGGGTCATGCAATTGCATTCATAGAAACTCAAGTGTGGTTCATAGAGGTATGAACGCAATTGATAGGTATGCAGTCATAGAATAGAAGAACAGTGGATATGCAAATATAAACAGTTGTTTCTCACATTTTCACCAGTGTGAGACCGACTTTACCCATGTGAGACAGCCATGTGAGATTTTTCGATCTCACACTGCTGCGACGTCATTTCATTGTGACGTCATATATTTCCTATGATTTACGTTACACGGTGAAGCAAAACTTTTTATATTGTTTTGTTTAAATTTCAATTTGATATAACTTTCTGGCAGACAGTCTTGAGTTTTCAGTAAATATACAACACTAATTACAGATGATAAAACCATATTTTCGTGGTATGCTCTTTCTGCCTGTCTAATAAGTTTTTATGTTTAAAGTTTCAATAACAAGATATTGATAATTTTAAATTTCAACAAAGCTCCCGATTTTACGCACTAATCAGTGAATAAAAATGTGAGAAAAAAATCCTTACATTATTTACTCGTGTGGGATAGGGAAATTCCACCTATCGGAAGAACAAGATTCGATGTTCTAGGACTGGCAAAAGCCTCGTCCTAGACTGCGAATCTGGCCCTCCTCGGTGGAATTTCCCTATCCCACACTTCGTACTAATGAAGGATTCTATTAATCTCAAAATACGTTCTACGAGTGGAGAGTGATCATTACTAGAATGATGTTGATGTAACTGTTAGAAACTGTAATTGGAAGACAATACCTCGTAAAGATGTCGCTTCTTCTTTTTTGTCTCCTGTCTTGGCTAGAAAAACAAAATATATCAACCTTTCTTAAAGAAAATAAAACATACAAATACAATAAAATACTTGTATAGAGGTTGTGCAAAACACACCCATCACTTCCCTTCATGGTCGTTTCAATTGTACAAGTACATCTAAATATTTCTATAAAGGTATCCACGTATTATGAACGTTTTATAAGATTAATAACAATTCAATGGCTAAGGCACGTAAAAAGAGAAAATGAATTATTTTACATCGAAGAGAAACTGTTGTTTGATATGAACACTAGTTCATTTTTTGGAACTAACATGGTTTACTTTAACCGGTTCTTCGAGTACCAGTATTGATGTCTTATAACAGATCCTCCTAGGCACCTGATCCCACTTCTGGTGTGTCAAGGGGTCCGTGTTTGCCCAACTCTTGTTTTGCATCAATATTCTATTTGGAACTTACGAGACTGATCACTGTTCGTTATATTTGCCCTTATATGATGATCAATTACTCTGTTAACCTTTAGTAGCTCAATCAAGAATTAAAGTGCGGTGGAAATTACCGTACATTTTCAATATAACGTCACCAAATTTAAATTTGTATCCATATTATTGTTTGTATTCTTTGATGATAAATTAATTAAAGTGAACAGGTTTTCTCTACAAACAAAATTGAATATATTAACGTAGATATTGAGTAGGTTAACTTTCATGTAAAGAAACATACGTTCAGAATGTCTCCTTTTCCAGATGCATTTGTAATATGCCGCTGCCACTACACCTGCACCTATCAACAGTACCATGACAATGGGCACCACTATTCCTGCTACACTGTTATTGTCATCATCAACTGGACGTCTGTCAGATCTAGGGTTAAAAAATCATATTCAATTGCTTTCGATGACGCAATATTTTCTATAATAAATTTTATTTCTTTCCGAAGCAACCTTGTGTAATAAAGGAATAAAATCATAAACACGCTTGAATACTACATTGATACTAATTCCTAATGTATGTTTTAATCTGTAGAAAGTTTCTCTGTATCGTAACATTCAATTTATTTTTACATATCGCAATAATTTTTTCCTAACATACTTCATTGCAAAATAACTGACCCAAATAAAAAAGAATATATAATTTTCAAATTCAAATAGCAAGGACATTCTATATGGGTTCATCTGGTGATAATCGTCTCTACAAAAGATATATAACCTACAAACAAAATGAGTAAACCCATTATTACGTATCATATGTTCATTCTCAACATAGCCTTCTCTAATAAAGGAATATAATTGTTCAAATACGGCAAAATACAAGTTTTAGCAAGTCCCAAGACCTGCAAATGAGCAGTTCGTTATTACAACACAATGCCACATTTACTTCGTACTTGGATATTCTATTGAACACTGACATTAACAGCAAACTAACAACTCAACTTAATGACAAACGGGACGATTTAAGCTTCTACATCGTCAACTTTCCATATTTATACACCAATATTCCATCATCACGTGCATATGATTTGTAAGTCTCTCAACTTATTCGATACGCAAGAGCTTGTTCCAGGCATGATCATTTTATGAATCGAGGCAGGCTACTTATAAACAAGTTATTGATGCAGGGGCTTTTACATTCACGTTTAAAGAGATCATTTCGTAAATTCTATACTCGTTATAACAATGTAGTTTGCCAAAAAGACCTGTCATTCGATTCAATGCTGTCTGATGTGTTTCATAGCCATTGTTAAGCCGTTTTTCAACACTGATTTGACTACGAATTGCTCCGTTTATCTGATCAAGAATATGGACTCACGGCGGATGTGACCGATCAACAGGGGATGCTTACTCCTCCTAGGCACCTGATCTCACCTCTGTTATATTCAGACATCCGTGATTTGCCATTTCGTGTTTTTATATTCTATTTTGGACTTACGAGATTGATCTTTGTTCGTTATCTTTGCCTTTACATTCTTATATCCTATGACATCATTTTTCTTTCATAAAGGAATATCTATTCGTATTACAACGTGTTATCTAGCACTTTGGAATACGCGTGATTCGTTACACAAGTGATCGCTATCAGCATGCTTTATAATAATTCACAAGTGTTTTGTTTCTTTTACTATACGTCACCCATTAGTTGGAGTCTGTGTAACGTTGTTAAGGTATGACGTAGTGTTGTGGTTAAGAGTTATCTCTGCCATCATCGTAGTTGACGGGCATGTCGAGGTTAAAGGTCGTCTTACTTCGTCATAACATTCAGGATCTGCATGTAAAACAAAACATCTACAGTATTGCAACCAAAAAAAGCATGATGTGGGACATGAAGCGGATTTCTTTTGTTTCCAGTTATTTAATGATACAGTCGGTTGCAACATCTTGATATGCACACAGTGCCATTAGATTAAAGAATCATATAACTTACATACCTGCAAAATCAATAAATGAAAGCATGACATTGTTCGCTGTTTTCAGTTTTAATTTTCATCTAGTCAAATCTTATGAAGTCTGAACTGTACTATGAATTATGGGTAGATTCAGCATAACCCAGGGACCACATTGTATATTTATGGGTCACTGCGTTAACTCTAATTTTGTCACAGTAAGTGCTTAGCGTAATATTTGAAAATCCCCTGTATGTCTGAACTAGATATTTATGCGATAATGAATAATTTGAATAAAAAAAATCTTATAGAGTGGGTCGGTCATAAGCAACAGTTCAGACTTCATAAGATTTGACTAGATGAAATCATAATAAAAAAAAAACATATACAAAAACGAGTGTAGGGCAACACGGACCTTTGACAAAAGCGAAGGTAGGATCAGGTATCATGGAGAAGAAAGCATTATCTGCTGATCTGCTCATGAGATCTGCTACAAGGCAATTATATATGGTTAGACATGAACGCGAATCTGTATCCTTTCGAAATTCTTCAACGTTAAAAACTTGAAAATGAAGATGTGAAGATAACGTAAAATGTTCAATATTGTAAGTTCCAGACAGAATGCAAACGCGGACCCCTGCATTTCACAGATTAGACATTATGACGATCTAGTTTGCCAATACAGCCTGCCATTTGGGTCAACCGCAAGCTGACTTGTTTCATGGCAATAGTTAAGCCGTTTTTTATAAACAATTATTTTACTACAGACTACTTCGTTCACTTGATCTACACAATGGGTTTACGGCGAGTGTGACCGGTCGACAGGGGACGTTTACTCCTCCTAGACACCTGATCCCACTTCTGGTGTATCCAGGGGTCCGTGTTGCCCTACACTCGTTTTTGTATATGTTTTTTTTTTTATTATGATTACGTTTAACACGGTGTTACCTTCGCCTATTTGTATGTTACACATAGATTTGTGCGAAACTAACGTTATGAACTTTGACCTCCTACAAACTTTCTAAAACATCAAAGTTATGTATGTTTTGCATATCAATCTAACAAATGTGTACTACAAATGCACACATTGATCTTATTAAAACTATGACAGTGCTATGAAATGCGTAGTCAGAAACATCACACATTCGCTATCCTCGATATATTACTCTAATCATCTACTCATCACATTCTAGAGACATGATTATCCTAAAATTATAGACTTAAATAATCACAGGCATCTTGGTGGTTTTTTGGGTGGTGTTTTTAGAGGATGATATGTTGATCGAAAAAAGAAAGATTTGCTTGCCGGAAATGTGCTAGAGTAAGTAAATGCCAAACTTTGTCGGCCGGAAGCGATTGGCAGGAGGTGGAGAAAGTGGACCTGCCGTTAAATAAGAAACCAAAAGATGGCGGCGTGATATACCTTGTCAATAGTTTGTTTACATGGAAAATAATGCAATTAAAACGTCAAGCACCTGTGTTATGGATAGTGGAACCTACATTTATAAATTTCAGAGGAATTGTAAACATTTGGGCAAGTCTTGCAGCTTGTTGAATATTTAGCACGAATACTCTGCAACTCTGTAATGAATACGGCACATTTTCTTGCTGCAAAGAGATACAAATTTTGTAAACCATTTCTGAAATTCTTTTTGTTGAATCTATATTAGTATGAAAATCCGTGAATTAGAAAACTGAGAATAAGAACAACTTCTTAACGACACTTGTTACCGACAAAACATTTTTTAAATGATGAAAATGAAAAATGAATTGTAGAATAAATTTACAATATACCGTATGAAATGTAGTGCATTCTCATGATTAAAATAATGGGGATTTTAGAGTGATAGAAAGGAGGGATAATTTACATTATATTTCAATATTTGAATTTCAAGTTAGAAGTATACGAGTCCCTTACTTCTTTTAGGAATTTCATATTTATACTTTAACATTAAAACAAAAACTTAAATATCTGTACCTGGAATATATATTGATGTTGCACAGACTTCAACTGTTCCATCCAACCACTCATTTAAGACGCAGTGGTACTCGAAAGATTTGCACATATTAGTGATGTTTTGGCATTGCATTTTCTTTGAAGCTGCATCATGCTCCTTTTTGTTCGTTGGACATGCATTAACTGACTGTACTGTAGATATCGTTTCTTTGCACGCAGATGCTGGTAGTTCTATAGTGTATACGAGATTCCTTTGGAAGGTGATTATCAGTGCTAATATAACCTAGAAATAATAAAACAGGTATTACAAATTCCTAATAGTGTACAAAAGTCTTAAAGGGGTGATCAAATAGATTTTTCTATGATTGATACTTACCAATTTGGCAAAAATTCAAACAAGAGCTTCATGGGCTAAAATATACAAACTACAACTGCAAAACAGAACAAAACATAAAGCATAATTTTACAACAACACATACCTTAACGTAACTTAACGACATATAAACTCATGCATAACACAGTACAAAACTATAAACGTAAATCATAGAAACATGATTTGCCATAGATTAACGACAAAACGTCACAATATACACATATAACATTTAACACAAAAACATACACAGCCAGCATTGCACACACATGAATTCATTGTTATAAATTATCTAGATAAGAAGTTTGTCATTTGATTCTCGTTTCTGGATTTTCATTCAGAAAGAAAAATATATCATAGTTGGTGAGGTATCACACATGCGGACATGTGCAGGAACTCAAAACCGTAGATTATTTGTGCAAATACAAACACGTATTGTGACGCGAAACCTCCGTTTCTAAGGTCATCTTCAAAAGGCCCGAGACCTTTGTTGCTCGTGTCGGTGTCTTGGCAAAGGAATATTGACACCGCATGATTTATTTTTCTGTATCTACTCTCCATGAGGATACTTGTAAATTATTCTAACAAATTGTACTCGCATGGTTCTTGAAAATATATTTTTGAAACAATCTATAAGAATATATTTAAATCTGTAATGTGGTCTTGCTGTTTCGTCCTGGTTATGTATAGAACCAATAGGTTCAAGAACTTGAGTGCATTCTTTATCAGTTCTGATTCTCTCTGCTTCCTTGTTTACTTGTCAAACTTAGTGCACGCTGACTTTCTTTCACTTTAAATTCCGTGTTCACTGTCCAATTCATCTATCGTCCCCTAGTCTCTTGCTTGTGTGGTCATGGTATGAACACAATTGAATCCATGCATGCACATTACTGTACTTAGGCATTCACGTGTGCTGATCAAAAAGTTCGCAAATTATATCTATATAAGAATGAATTTTGACATACATATTGTAAAAACATAATTATGCAAGATGTTAATCCTATTCGGTACCAATTTTGATGCACCAGATGCGCATTTCGACAAATTATGTCAGTGATACTAATACCGAAATGTTGGAAATCCAAAATATGTAATTATAAATTTGAAGAGCTAAAAAAGGGAATGCCAAAGACTGGAGCCAAATACGTCGAAGGATCAGAGAGAGATGATCGTTAATTTTAAAATAAATTTCTATTTTTTACTACTGCAATTAAATATACATATTTATCCGTATTTTCAAACTAGTAACAAAGTATTGCTACTTTGCTGTAGAAACCCTCGGATACTAACAGTCCACCAGCAGTTCAGGAAAGTTTAAACCTTAACTTGGAATGCGACAAGTTTGTTCAAGGTGTTCCCCTTACCCCCTTCTGCAAATTAGCACATGGGTAAATGATTGTTAGTCTTATGTCAATAAATACATGTATGCAAACGAAGGAAGTTCCTGAATAGATTATAACACTTGACGAAACATGAGTACATTTCAATTTACCAGGGAGTAAATAACGAAGTGCAGTTTGTCACCATTTATCTCCTCCGTTGCCACTGAAAACAGGTGTAACGATGTCTGCAGGGTAGGTTATTTACGTTATTTTCTACGATATCAACGGAATTATTCTTAATTACACGGTTCCCCCAAAACCTTCAATTATTGGAGACAAGTACGCGCGGGTTATCAAATCGAGAAGAGTCGTAAAGAGAAAGCGCACAGATTTTATTCAAATTGGATTCATCCTGTACTGGAGCAACATACTCTAATAGACACAATGGACACGATGAGTATACAAATTCTAATCCACCTCCATTACAGCCAAGATTTAGTAATTTGTTACTTCTGGCTATTTCCAGTTTTGGAGAAAACCTGCTAGGGAGAAAATGTCTTAGTACACTATGAACGGCGCGCTATATATGGAACATGTCACGTATTAGCTAATATCACATGTTTCGAGCATGGGAAAATCGATACAGAGGAGAGGTCTACATTGGAAAAAAATAAACTCTAAATCAACTTTATTTTGTGTGTGTGTGTGTGTGTGTAAACAATGCAACTAGTTTGGGAACATTTTGATTACCCTCCTTATATTTAAGCAAATGTGTTCCTATTGGTAAGTTCTATGTTTATCACATTTCAACGGGATATAGCCCATTATTTAGATAAATGTGAACCAGTTTCAAAACTTACTAAGTTTTACTTAGATAGAGAAATACATGTAGTAGTAAAACAAAGACAACTATGTGACAAGATGTGTTTGTGAAAAACTGATGCCCCCAAATTTCACATGCTATTGGAAGGGGGCAAAAGGATTTCGCATATTTATCACTTACAGTTACCATTCAAAAGTTATAGCCCATGTTAATCTTTTTCAAAAGTAGTTCAAGGTCAGGGTGTCAAGAATTTTGGCACCAGTTGAAAGGACTTGTCATAAGAAATACGTGTACATGAGAAATATGATAACTCTATCACGTACCATTCGAAAATTACAGTTATGACCAAAGTTAAGGTTTAAAAAAATATGTCAAATTTCAGGTCAAGGTCGTGAGGTCAAACATTGGTACCAACCGAAAGGTTGATAAAAAACACACAAGTGAAATTTCAAAGCCCTAGTACGTACCATTCAAAAGTTATAGCCAATTGCAAGGTTAAAGTTTCAGACAGAAGGACAGAATGACAAACAGGACCAAAGCAATATGTTCCGACTTCCGATCATGGGAGACTAAAAATGCTATCTTTTGAGCAAATAACGCTACGTTAATTATGACAAATAATACATAACCCAAAGGGGACTGCACTAATTGTCAAAACCATAAATTTTGTTTCAGCATAGTATATTAGTACTCAAAATGTAACGTTTTCTTTTTTCCAAATACACGTAAACCTATATCTATGTTTTAATGAAGCAAAGGAAAAGATGAATACTCCTAATGAACTTCTATCAAACAATTTTCAAATGGTACCAAATAGTTAGTTTGTTTTGGTGCATGATTATCAAAAGCGGATGGTTACCCATCAATTTTGTGGTATTAAATATCTTGACAAGTTTTTTTTGTTGTTTTTTTTCCTTTTCAAAAGTCAGTGATATATTTTCATCAATATATATTGCTATCCGCCATATGTAAATTACTTCCGTTCCGTAATGGATGGCGTGTTCGCTGAGCAAAAGGTTTTGAGCCCGCATATGAGCATTCGTATTTCTAAAAACAAAAGAATGAAACAGAAATTAAAACAATAAAAAAGTAAAGAAAAGTAGAAACATGACAAAAGCAGTGATAGTGTACGTTGATCTTTGCTCTATGCGAACATGTTGGTATTATTATATACATAAGCAGAAACTAATAATAACAATGATAGCAAATGGCAGACACACACACACAAGTATCTTGATTAAAGGTGATCTACTGTATTGAATTGTAGGTTTTGTTCTGCCAAATAAAAAGAATATTTAATAAAGACTTTTAATTTGTATTATATGTGTTATCATAATTACCCCCTTTCTACAGTTGTCGTGGATTTGTGGCATCGTAATGGCCTGTAATGAAAATGATGGATAATAATAAAAGAAATTCTGAAGAATTAGACAAAGTAAAACAACAACATACAATGTACATTCATGTCCAATTCGATATCGTCAACATCGCAATGTCGACCAATGTTGACGCGATATCGAGTCTACATCGTCTACATCGTTATCATTTCTTTCATGTCAACATCGTCGGCATCGCAATGTCGACAATGTTGACACGATATCGAATCTACATCGTCTACATCGTTATCATTCTCTTCATGTCAACATCGTCGACTTCGCAATTGTCGACAATGTTGACACGATATCAAGTCTACATCGTCTACATCGTTATCATTTCTTTCATGTCAACATTCGTCGGCATCGCAATGTCGACAATGTTGACACGATATCGAGTCTACATCGTCTACATCGCTTATCATTTCTTTCATGTCAACATCGTCGACATCGCAATGTCGACAATGTTGACACGATATCAAGTCTACATCGTCTACATCGTTATCATTTCTTTCATGTCAACATCGTCGGCATGCAATGCGACAATGTTGACACGATATCGAGTCTACATCGTTACATCGTTATCATTTCTTTCATGTCAACATCGTCGCATCGCATGTCGACAATGTTGACACAATATCGAGTCTACATCGTCTACATCGTTATCATTTTCTTTCATGTCAACATCGTAAATCGACATCGAATGTCGACAATGTTGACACGATATCGAGTCTACATCGTTTACATCGTCTATTCTTTCATGTCAACATCATGTCCTACCGTATATCGAGTCTACATCGTCTACATCGTTATCATTTCTTTCATGTCAACATCGTCGGCATCGCAATGTCGACAATGTTGACACGATATCGAATCTACATCGTCTACATCGTTATCATTTTTTTCATGTCAACATCGTCGACATCGCAATGTCGACAATGTTGACACGATATCAAGTCTACATCGTTATCATTTTTTCATGTCAAATCGTCGGCATCGCAAGTTGACAATGTTGAACACGATATCGAGTCTCTACATCGTCTACATCGTTATCATTTCTTTCATGTCAACTCGTCGACATCGCAATGTCGACAATGTTGACACGATATCGAGTCTACATCGTTTACATCGTTATCATTTCTTTCATGTCAACATCGTCGACATCGCAATGTCGACAATGTTAACACGATATCGAGTCTTACATCGTCTACATCGTTATCATTTCTTTCATGTCAACATGTCGCATCGCAATGTCGACAATGTTGACACGATATCGAGTCTACATCGTCTACATCGTTATCATTTCTTTCATGTCAACATTCGTCGACATCGCAAGTCGACAATGCTCTACGATATCAGTCTACAATCTGTGATGTCGACGATATTGCACGATGTAAACAGGATTAGAGGTACACAATGTCGACACGATGTTTGATTCGATATCGTACAACATTGCGATGTCGACGATGTGAACGATGTAAACAGGATAAGAGGTACTCAATGTCGACACGATGTTGATTCGATATCGTACAACATTGCGATGTCGACGATGTGAACGATGTAATCAGGATTAAGAGGTACTCAATGTCGACACGATGTGATTCGATATCGTACAGCATTGCGATGTCGACGATGTGAACGATGTAAACAGGGTAAGAGGTACACAATGTCGACACGATGTTGATTCGATATCGTACAACATTGCGATGTCGACGATGTGAACGATGTAAACAGGATAAGAGGTACACAATGTCGACACGATGTAAACAGGGTAAGAGGTACACAATGTCAACATTGTATATATGAAAGCAATGTTAACTCGGTATTGAATCAACATCGGTCAAGACAGCGATGTCGACAATATCGATAGAACATTCGGTTAAAAACATCGGTAATTGGACATACCTCACAATGTAGTGTTTAAGACATCTTTTTCGGCTTGCGAAGAGATTTTGCTTGTTTCGTAAACGGTAAATATTTTAGATAAATTAACAACTTACTCACGTATTTTTTAGATGTTTTTACCAACAATTAGCTACATGTGCATTGAAAAGAATACTAAATCTAGGTTAAATTACATGAAATGTTGTTAATGAAAGGCATCGTATAGGATACATATGATAAAAACGTTGCGTGTGTAATAACAACATGAGCAGTATCACAGAGGTGTAAATTACCGCCGATTAGTGTTACATGTAGAAGTCCAAAGTTGGGCGGACATTTAGTGCAGGCGGACATATGGTGCAGGCGGACATTTAAGGACTCAACATCCATTATTAAAATTAAAATTCAGACAACCTGCACGACACTCTCTTTCAAAGTAAATGTAAAAGTATGGCATTTTGAATACCCCCACCCAGGCATTGCAACACATACAAGTACTTATACATTGAGAAAGAAAAATGATTTTTCACTCTGCTTGTGATACCCTAAATACGGTGTTTTTAGTTTAAAAAAAAAAAGTCCGCTATGGCTGCAGGTTGGTTGTGTAGTAGTAAACCAGTAAACCCCTACGTACGTACACAAAACGAAATTGCTTTGATGGAGCTGAATTAGCAAAAAGTGCGTTTTTTCTGGCAATTACAGGACACCGAAATTGGTAAATTATAAGCATGCTGAAATTTTTTATTGACTATTCGAATAAAAAAAAATAGTCGAATGTTGATATAATCGAAGTTTATTCGAATAGTCGATTATTCGATGACATTCCTAGTTATTAACAAACGCGTTAACTCGCCTTTCTGTGGGCGGATCCAGTTGTAAAGGGAGAGTGGCTACATTGTTGTTGGTTGTTACCCAGTTTTTTCAACGACAGGCGGCTATTTCGTGGCATTTAACATGCATAGTCTGATTCCCATTATCGACTGGGAATAGGTAGTCAGCTTGCATAATGTTTACGTATATTGCGTCATTTACTTAATAAATGAATATACTCTTTTTTATCCTACTTTCATTTTTGTCGGAATTTCCAACCGTTGAAATAGTCTAGTAGGTGTACTATATTCATCAAGATTCGTACATGTACCTACATTAATTGTTCACAGGTGTAGCGCATCCTTTCATTACAACTGGCAAATATATCAAAGCTAAACACTTTGAAAATGTAAACTTTTAGACACACGTGGTCTAGACATAGTAGGTATTTGCTACATAATGCTTTAAATCTTTTACACAAAGTTAAATGCCGCTGATAACATAGGTGCCGCTGATAACAAAGGCATATAAGCGTCTTACGTATATAGAACTAGTGCACATATCTTACTTACGTTTTATGGTATTGAGCCAAAATGGGATGTGTCTAAATATCAACGGCCTAGCGTAGTTATGAATATTAATGAGACATGCTAACTGTTAAAACGGAATTCGGTGCGTACTTTCATTCCCGGAATGTATTAACGGAATAAGTTGTACGAAGAATTTACAATTGATCGATTTATGGATCAAATAATCGGCTGGGGTGAAATGGGGTTACAAAATATCAACACAATATGTGTAAACTCTTTTAATGGTTTCGCCAGTCTAAGATGTGTTATTTATATAAATCAATTGATACCTCGGTAAATATCCGAAGTATACGAATGAATAAACACATGCATTTAAAAATCAAACTGTAACATACTACATGGAGAGACAAATTGGAAAAAATAAAAAAAAAATGATCAAATTAAAGATTACTAAGTTCTAAATGGTGGGAAAATCAGTACGCTAGGCTAGTGATATAGTAATATAAACAATGCGTTACGCTGGTGATGAAAGATTATTGTACGCTAGGCTACTGATAAAATTGTTCTTCATATGACAGAAATACAGGAGGACTTTAATACGTTAGGCTAGTGATTGGACATGCCGATTGGTCTTATCGACGCATACGGCTAGGCTAGTGGTGATCTATATTAGCTTAATTTGGCACTCAGGCGAAAAAAGTTCGATAATTATTGGTTGCTTTTATTCAACCATGCGAGACATACTGATAATATCATTTAGGTACTCACAGGATTGCTAGATCTCATAAGCTAAGACTATATACATATATATTGAACCGTATGTGACTCCCTTTAGAACGAAGATGTATTTTTTGTTTTAAAGTGGATAGGGCGTTAGGAGAAGGGGGGGGGGGGGTGTGTCCCCCCCCCCCGCACTTGTCAAACAGTGGGGGGACAAAAGTTACATGTTTTTGCCCCCCCCCACTTTTCTCAAAGTAACTTTTTTTCTCATAAACACGAAATATAGAAGTGCATGACCCCCCCCCCCCCCGATGTCGGCGCGGTCTTTTACAAGTATGGCATGCCGCTGTATAATTTTGGCGTACGTGGATTTGTTTATCCTATGGAATAGACTTTTTTTTTTTTTAAAAAGAGACTTGAAGAATCTTCATCATGATATATGTTTAAATAATTAATAGAATTAATGAATTAGTACTGGACATGAATTTCCATTCAAACATTCCAATATACAGATATCATCATGCTTATCAAATGGACAGAGAAAGATTTTTGTTATTATACAGTACGGCACTTAAGTACAGTTCCATGTAAAAATGCAGGCAGAGGGGTGATCAAGTCGAACCCTCAGGGATTGGCTAATACTTATATATATTGGAACACTGTTTTAGGACCAATTCCGTGATATTTTTTTTTCCATATTGAATGCACCTTCACAGAGCTGTGTTTACTAAAAATTAGAACACCCCTGTTTTGGACAAAAACGACTCTTAAAAATGTTATTATCTCTAAGGGATATTTAAATAACAAAAACCGTACATTTTCAAAAGCCTAACTATAAAATGAAGAAGAAACTACTATCTACAAATCGCTGTTGTACATATGAGAATTTATTAATGTATAACATAGGTAACCGTTGCTGTAAATAATAAAGAGATTTTTTCAATAGAAAAACAATCCAACTTCAAGGACCAGATTGTCTTCGTAACAGCAAAACACTTTTGAAAAGTTTCATAATCACACTAATTAAAGGACATGCTCATTTAAATATTTTTATTCAATATTTTTTTTTTGAAAGTTTTTTGATAGTTGCTCAGAAGAAAAGGTGTGAAAATTGGTGAAAAATGGCGGGAAATCACTTTTACTTACACGTTTTTCGTTTCTTTTTACACGAAAACATTTCGTAAAACACAGATTTTTTGTATATTTTTCTAGTATTGAGGTATTTATTTGTATTTAAAATTATTCCTTGTCTCATGTGTTTTAATTCATTATTAATTCATGGAATAGGAGAATATTATTGCACAGCAGAAATGGTCGGGATCGAAATTCCGTTTATTATTAACCCCATTTCATTCGGATTTCCTCTAGGAGTGTACAAACACTTGTACAAGTGTTTTGGGCTGGATAGTTTGAAGTGGGTGGGTAAATTATAAATGAAAGAAAAAATGCATGTTGAGAATTTAATCTATTTAACATTTCACAATAACTAAACCGGGGAAACAACATGATGTGCATTTACTAGACCACAGGAACTCGTAACGGCGTAAGGTATTTTGCCCAGTAAAATATGAGTAGTGGCGGGGTGCCTCGAGGTGCGCAGACGGCCATCTACCGGGGTGATAAGGTGATGTTTTGTTTTTTTTTTTTTTTTTTTTTGTTTTAAGCGTACGCTAACGTGACAGCCCTTGTGCTCGCTTGACCCCCCGGAGAGGCTTTACACCTATGGCAGCTTTACCACCCCCTATTAAAGTGATGTGGTATATTGTTACCTCTCTCATTATTACAGGCTTGAGATTATCAGTCTATTGGACTGGATCCACAATCGCTCACTAGGTTGCGTGGTAGAGTAGACACTAACACGGTGCCCCCTAGAGAAATTACTCTTAATTTCATAGGGGGGGTTTGGTCTGTGTTTTTTACTTTGTAAGGTCCCATATGGAGAGGCTCAGTTAGTAGAGAGAGCAGAAGAAGGGCGGGAGGGGTCGGACAACTCCATTGCAGGTATGTAAATGTGTCTATATTGGTCCAGAGTTCTTGTTACGGAGTGAGAGATTCCTAACGTTTATTGCCTAATATTCTGGGGAAAGAACATAGGAAAGGTGTGTTTTGTTAAGTTTAAAAAAAATATGTGCACAATGTTGTTATCTGATCACAGAGTTTCTCGGATTTATTTTTAAAAATACAATTATTTTATGATACACATGTAGCAATAGTTTTATCTGTCATGCAACAATTGGTATCAACAATGAATTAATTTTTCCCTGGTACTTTAAGGCTTGCGAGATCTCAAACCTTGCGAGTTATCATACTATAGCTGCCTTCATGTCAGATTTACACGGTCTCTCATCGTACTGTGCGAAAATGCGTTCAGCTACTTTCAAGGTCCTCACAGCTTTTCAATGAATTATATTAGCAGTTCTTCTAGCACTTTTATCGAATCACTGAAGTACCGCTCACGGTACATTTTAGTGTCAACATGCAGCCGAAATTGGTTTTCCCCAAGTGCTCACGGATGTCCAGGCAAAGCAAAGAGATGCTACTCTATTTAATAATATATGTCTTTTATTGTTTCTCGAGATGGTGTGAATGTATACTGTGCAAACAATACAAAATACAAAGAAATTCAAGGACTTTTCACAGCACTTTTGGAGGATTCTGCTGTTTTTTCCAGCTTTTCAAGGGCTTGAAATTGACTATGCCAAATTCAAGCAATTTTCAAGGTTTTCAAGCAGCCCGTAGAACCCTGTTATATGAAAAGAGCTCTCGAAGCTTAGAAACTTGGAAAAATTTATTTTTATCTTATGTAACAGGAAGGGAGAGAATGATAAAATAAGTGCTGGACCGGGAATTCGAAACCCGGGACCAGTCAGGTGCTCTAACCCTGAGCTATTCCAGGCCGATATGCCGTGGGTCCATATAACCTTGCCTGCTTTAACTCCTTGCATCTCGTCTCCACGAGATATGAAGTCTTGCGTTCTCGCGAAGACAAATATCCAGCGGGCTCTACCCCCTAGCAGGACCTGAAATTGCAATTCGCAGGGCTGCTCAAGGCACCAAAATGTTAATGTTGGTTCAGGAGGGAGAAATGAGAAAATAAGTGCTGAAGGGAATGCGAACCCGGACCCCTGCATTCCACTAGTCGTCCTCGCTCTAACCACTGAGCTATCCAGGCCGATATCCACATAGCTGTACTACAGAGCACATTGGGCATATAAATTATTCTTCTTTCAAAAGACCTCAAAAATAGGGCATGGAACAAATTGTTTCCAACACTATATCCATCACAGTAGGAGCACCGTACAGGAAAATATTTCCACAGGAGGGGTTTGTGAACTCAACTTGACGTCAAGTTAACTTGAACCTTCTTACATTCCCAGAGAGGGGTGGGTAAAGAGCCCAACATTTGCATATAAATTAACCATTTGAACTATCCAAGTTGACTCAGGTCACAGTTAAATGTGTTACTTTTTGTAGATGTGTAACACACTCGGTATCACATTTTGAACCCTTGGGATTTCTTAAATTTTTTTCATAATGTTCTCTCCATTATTTGAACTTTGAGTCCAATAGGGTACTCAGTGATTCAGGGAGTATCCATGCGCTAAGGACATTTCTGCCATTGGGGGTTTGCACCACATGAAGCGGCATATAGAGTGTTTAAATGTAATGCTAGTCAGGCCCAACACAGCTGTCAATCTAATTTATGAAATCGATCCTCTCAACATTTTACACTCTGGAGAGGTCATGTGAATTTTTATTAGATTGGCCCACATGCGTCGATCCAGGAAATAACCCTGGATAGGAGGGTCCAGAGGAGCAAAGCCGCCCATAGTTATTCTGATAAATTTAGCATTCTCTGCATTGCATATGGGAAGGTGCCTCTAGGCCCTCATAGGATCCCAGGGACACGTATGGGAAGTGGTAGGGGTCGTGCTCCCGTCCGAGGTATCCCGATATTTTAGGCATTATTTCAGTTTTAATGGGGGGTGCACGCGCACCCCTTGCGCGTACGCCCCCTCCGCACCCCCGGTCCCGCCACTGAATCCCCCACCTAATGATATACTCCTAACGTGCTCCGTGGTTTAATAATCTCGTTACCATTATAATTTGCCATATTGATTTAATAAAACTGGCAACTTCTATCGAATGACACTTTCCTGTCTTTAATGGTATTTTCATGACCATCCTTAATTCCATTTAGTATACTTGCCGGACTATCCTATTCACCCATCGTTTACTCCTTGCTGTTCATAGGTAAATACCTATCTACCTATTTTCACTTCCTTTGATAGGATCTGTGTGCCGTGACGCAGAACTTATTTCCCACCTGTCACCGACTTTAAGAATGTCCTTAGGTTTTCTGCAGAGGCCTGTAAATCACAAATAACAGAATAGACAGAAGCACATTAATTTTCAGATAACTTAAATGCGGCAGAGAGTGTGATTATTAGACTCGTAGTGTATTTGACTCGCCTCTGCAACATTTCTCTAAAGCTATTTTAATAACTAGTCGAGAAGAGAATAAAAAGACTCTCCAAAAAACAGAAATGTCGTGTTATGAAATCCCCCCCCCTCCCACCCCCCCCCCCCCCTTTGAACCAGCCTGGGGTTTGTTTCTTTATGTTGCATATTTTAACATATGGCCACACGGTGATTTTATCTAGTGCTATGTCATATTATTGTGAAGGTTTGTCGCTCCCCCCCCCCCCCCCCTTCAAAACTACCACATCCTACGCCTATGTTTATGTATGACAATCTAATGATACTACTCTACGAAAATTTTGGTGGTTAATTACAAAAGGACTGTGGCGTCCAACTGACTCTGACCTAGTTGTCAAGCGAAATACAGTAAAGGGTCACTTACTCAGTGGGACGCCTGTAAGTCTGTACTTAAGTCTTGAACTGTCTTGATCAGTTCTGTGTATTGAGGCAGAAAACAAGTTCCGTGAGCTTACAGACAGGTCACAAATAATATATTGCCCTGTTCTTCTAAAGAACATGGGTGATGAATCGTGAATCAGATTTACTCAAATGGATATTAAAGACTGCTTAAGATGTTACATACTATGGTAACATATGGGAAACATTGATAATAGTACAATAATAATCGTATGCTGACATGTATTTTTATTTAACAATGTAATTCCCTTACATTTTTTCAGTTACGTAAATAAAAATCTGTTTCATATAAAAAATAATTTGAAAATATTTACTTGTATCCAAGAACAAATATGCATTAGAGAAGTTCAAAAAAAAACAAAGTTAAAAAATAAATGTAATGTTGCTACATTTAAAACAAAAAATCTGTTCCTCATCAAAATTGTGTGAGTCGTAGAACACAAATGATATGCAGCTTGACAGAGGAAATAAAAAGAAAAATGAATAAAAAATGTACCCTCCTCAAGGATTGAACCCTCGCCCTTACCATAGGCAAGGCGAGACAGTCAAACCCCCTTGACTATCCAAGAATGGTTTAATATTTCAACAAGATTTTTAACTCTTTCATATTTGCCACAAATAAGTAACTACTTGTGTCTTTCAATGTCTATGCTTATTTAAGAGATAGCAAATTCTACATTAAAACTACATTGTATAAATCAATATGCAAATCACCCTTCTTTTTTTTTTTTTTGTGAGATACTCTATTTGTAGGTACTCAGTTAGGCCTAATCTACATAACGACGTCCGTGTTTGTGCGACAATCATTGATTCGCGTACCAGGTTAACTAGAAATAATCAATGTTGGGTTTAGGAAGTGGGTCTTTTATCTATTATAATACGAATAAAAAATTTTAGATGGAAGACCATGGCAGATTTTTGAAGTTCGATTATAACATTTATAAAAAACATCAGGCCGTAATCTCAGAGAAGTATGCAAAGCTTTCTTGTCCACATGTAGGGGGAGTGGGGCGGGGTCCAGTCCAGCCCCGTCGAGGTCCACTCATATATCACAACTTAAAATATCTTCCGTTATAATTGGTTTCTTCAATTGTTTGAGCCGACGATTAGCTATCCCTTTACATAAAAATAGATTGCATCATTAAGTATACCAAGATGCACGGTTGCACTTGCGGTCGCATATGACAACTTGTTTGTTGCTCCGTATTCTTGGACTTCTTCATCCTATTAGCCAACTGCTCCATTTTATGCATGGTCTACCCTTATATCCAGCTGACGCCAGATGCTATGCTACAGCGTCTCTCTGACACTACCCCCGAGGGTAATTAAGTAGTTTCTTTAGACAAGACTGTGAGGAATAATCACGCACTGCGCCGGAATATTGTATCGTGACCGAAACCAAGCTTCTAGGAATCCGCCGCATTTCTGCCGCACTGACGTCTTGACAACGCAGGCGCCTAGCTCGCAGGTGCTACTCGGATTCGTCGAGTTGAAGACTTCAAGACACGGATAACCGATAAATGTACATGAAAATTCCGAAACATTTAGTGCTGAGTACTGGTGTTTAAAATGCTTATATTAAAAACTTTTCAAAAAAAATTATTTATTTCAGGAGAGATGCCATATTTATTTTGTTTAACCGTTATATAATGATATATTTTCATACCCGCTTTGCTGTTTCTTAGAATCTTCAAGGGGAATAAAAAGTAGTGGTTTTTGTCTCAGATTTGCACTAGACTGTAGAGTGAACTATCTCCAACGTTCTATGGAATAGATATGGTCCATATAATTTTTCGGAAACGAAAGTGAAATAAAATCAAAAAATTAGCTCTTGGGCATATATTGCCTAACAACAATATTATAATTGGTTAGTATGCAAAATTGATGGGATCATTTTCGGTGAACATGACGTTAATCACGAAAATGCGATTTGCGACTGATTCTTTACGTGGAACCGTACTTAATAATGCTAGTGTAGTTACATAGAACTTTGAAATTTTGAAGTTTCCATTCAAATGACTCAGAATTTTGAGATTCACTTTTAACAAAAAAGCACATCAATTTGCATCATATCTACATATGAAATTGTAATTTTTGACATTTCTGTTCGATGTAGTTTTTAAAACCATGAACGAGATTATTTCAAGAAAATATTATAAAGAGTATAAATGTGTTTATATAGCCTTCATATTGAAAACACACATGCAAGATTTCAAAGTCAAATCTCGGGATGTTCCAATGTTCTAGGATGAAACAGATAGACGGAGGACGGAAAATGAATAGATGCACGGAAAAGTAATTCATGAGTATCACTAGCCTTCATAACCAACATAAAGCATGTCCCAAATTAAAGATTGGGGGATGAAATTATGTCGCAATTATTCGTAGTCACTGAAGTAAACATTCCGCTGGGCAATAATGGTTAATCCGGATTTTACACTAAGCCTACGTAAGATTTGTTCTGGGTTAAAAAAAAAAACAAAAAAAAAAAAACAAACTCGTTGAGGTAACATTTTCAATATGTAAAGCATGAAAAAAAAATCGATACGATTATAAACATGCGTGCATTTTATCATGCACAGTGCATCTCTAACGTGTGTACATGAATATATTTATTTTACTCAAGGAGGAGACAGGTTTTTTTTTTTAAACAGTAGTAACTTCACTTAAATAGCAATTTCAATTAAAAAGCTGTTTTAATTAGATGGCATTTCTTAAGATAGACAGCTACGGCATACGTATCAAGCTGATCTAAATATTTTGTTTGCCATTAAATCTGTATCACTATTTATGAATGCAAATTGAAAAAAGATTTTCAATAGATAGAACAACTGTATCTTACTCATATAGATGCTAAATACATATAATTACACATGTACCAATGTTTCTTGATAGACGTCGAATGACAAAATATTTCGCATATTTGAATGAAAAATTTGTATCATATTTAAAAATCGATATTCCAAATCCATTTTCGTAAGAGGCCTATGGACCCCTAAGGTCACTTGAGTATCAAACAACAAACACGATCCGTACGCTGCTGGATAAACCAGTTTAATATTTTTTGTGTGTTCAGTATTCCTTCACACGGAAGTTCTCACCTGTGGAATTCGCTTTTTATTGGTTTGTCCTGGGTCAAATAACCTTAGTTTGGGTAATTAATGTGTTTGATACATTTAATTAAAAAATAGTTCTTTCAAATAAGATAGCCCACTCTCTCGTATGTAATAGAGTTTTACCTTGACCAGTTAAGTTCAATTTTATTTTGATTTAAAAGAAACAGTTACATTGTAAGATTCAAGGAACAAGAATTTAGGGTCACGCAATATTCCAATTTTAATTTGAACATATTTCATTGTATATAAGAACATAACATATACAAAAGATTTTAATACAAGTTCTAACAATTTATGAGGCTCTAACCTTAAATATATAATGCTGTTTACATCTTGACGTAAGTATTCATGACCAAAGGGTAGTATTTGTGTATAAAAATATAGCTCGTCTAAAGCAAATAATTTATAAAACATGTCTTGCATTTGAATTATTTTTACAGATAAAGAAAAAATTGGGCATCTTCTTGTTTTCCACATAAACTATTAGATGTCCCAATAATGTTTAGGCTGTACAAGTCATAATTCAAAATACAAGTGTGCCTCAACTTTGTGTGAATTATATCTACCAGACGTTTTCCAAAATTGAAATGCCTTTAAAGTTTGGAAAGCCAAGGACAACAAAAGCAAATAATTCTAAAGAAAATGCTTATTGCACATCAGAAGCGCATTCTAATAATGGGTATACATGTAAATATACAACGTTATATACAATTTCATGGGTTTTTTCTCTACAGAGTGTAAATCAATCCTAACCTTTTATAGGCATGATTTGCAATGTTATCAATGTACACAGACCATTGCAAATCGTCTGAAGAAATCAAACCAAGATGCTTATGTAATGAAACAAATTTTAAATCTAATTGAAAAAGTTGAGGTATTTAGTCATGCTTTGATTTACCATAAAATACAACCTAATATCTTAATATCATGATTAAGCACACATTGAGTTGTTTAAAGTCTTCTCTGCATATCGAATGGAGTTTTTATCAGCATAAACCCTACATAATGATAACATTAAAATTTTCTATTCATTAAGAATAGATGTTTGCAGGACTGTCAGATCCCCAACCTGGGAACCATGGATTTCACTGTTTGGGTACAATTATTAGATTTTCAGTAGTCGATAATATTCTAAAAGATGTTCGGATGGATGGCTGGTTGTTTGTTATACATCCCGTCGAGAATGTTGCACTAATATTGAGACGTCATCAGTTGTAGGTGAAATACCACAGATCTAGGCCCATGCTTAGCGCTTTACGGCCGTATCACTGAAGGTTGTTTAACATACCAATGTCTTCCGCGATACGAGGCTTTATATCCGAAAGACCAGAAATTTTTAATCCTAAATGATGAGTGTTTGACGAAGGGAAAATCACGACCTATATTTTTGTATCAGGTTTGATGTAGCCTTGGCAGGAGCTGAGCTCCAGTAACGAAGCGAACGTTCTACTATTGACATAAATTATAATTCTTTTTAGAAGCCATGAATACCATCTTGAATTCAAGATCCAGGGGCCGTAACTTTCATTATTTGACCAATACTTTTCTTGTTATTACTATTTGAAATTTTACTGTTTGTTACAAGCATAGAGAAAATATATGATATCAAATAAGATACGTCTTAGGTCAAAGCCATTGCTTAATTAATTTATAACACTTATCTCATAATTATTTAGCAATCTTAAGGATCATACCTTGGGGCGAGGATATGATATATACTTTTATTATCACTATGCGTTCTCTACCTTTCCTAACTCGTTCTTTACCTTTCCCCAGCATCCCATTGCGCGTCGTAAAAGGCGAACGAATGGGGCGGTCCTTCGGATGAGACCGGAAAAACAGAAGTCCCGTGTCAGGTAGGTAACTCACCACATAATACTTTTTCTTACTTCGTAACTTTTTTGCAGTTTTTAAATAATTGTTTACTTCAATATCAGGAATATTTATACTAATGTATTTGAAGTATAAAATTGAATAAACATTTCATAATATTATCATGTCTCACTAACAATAGACCCTTTTTTCAAGTCCCAAAAAATAATAGTTACTTTTCTCCCCTTTTCTATCCACATAGCTCTATACCGTACATAGTATAAGCCCATACATTTCTGAGCATAGTAATCATCTACAGTGATTTCCTTTTCATGTTGCCGTTTGTTCCTCAATTTATTTCAGTGTAATGTTTTAAATCTAGGCGTTTAATGATTTTCGACAATATTTATACACGTTTTATAATTGTAGCTTTATTTTTTAGAGAAACAATCTCGTACAGTATGTATATACAAACAATTCAATGGCTTTTGTTCACACTTCCCACATTACTGTTGGATCATTTACTAGATATCTCGCTTATTTCTCTATTCCATCATTCATATATTGTTTTCGCTAATTTTCACATTAATATTTCATCTTTTAGTAATGAGTTATTTAAACTTCCAATACCCATTACCTCGTAAATTCAGACTATACTAAGATCAAAACATAGCCCAAATGATCGTCACACTTACCAACTGTTGGAAGGCAAAATAACGAACAGTGATCAACTCGTAAGTCCCAAATAGAATACAAAAACAAGAGTTGGGCAAAACACGGACCCCTGGACACACATGAGGTGGGATCAGGTGCCTAGAGGAGTCAGCATCCCCTGTTGCTCGTCACCCCGGCCGTGAGCCCATTGTTTTGATCAGGAAAATATAGTAATCGTTAGTCAAATCAGTATTATGAAAAATTGCTATGAAACACACCAGAACAGAATTTGATTCAGTGGTTGGAGTTGGAGTTAATCAGTCCTCGTCTCTCTAGTATTGACGATATTCATAGAATTGCTGGGGTCTTATAAAAACGTGATTGTTCATTTATGTAAATTGTGTAGATTTTTTACCACTTTATTATCTTTTATTAATGATGCTTATTTTTTAGACAGGTACATGCAATATCTATGTATGAGTAAGATGGTATCTATAAATTTACTGAGATCATACAATATGATGAAAATGACGACAGGAGATTGGGTCGTAGGATGGGTCCAATATGGCCAGCTCTTGAACATGTGTTCAATATAAAATGCGAAGTAAACATATGTTTTAAACGTAATCATAGTCCATAAAAACATAAAAAAAATCGAGTATAGGGCAACACGGACCTCCGACAAAAACCAAGCAAGAGCAGGTGCCATGAGGAGTAAGCATCCCTCTGCTGACCAGTCACACCCACCGTGAGCCTCTTAGTCGAAACAAAGGAAACGGGTTACCCGTCGCAATCTAGTACGAAACATGACAGTCTAACAAAGGGTATGAACAAATCAGTCAACATATGACTTAGGATAATTTATAAATCTAAGAAAATTTTCATTATTCAGATGTATATTTGAGGGAAAAAAAACTAAATGCATGATTATGTTATCCATGAAGACTCCTATGTAGATTGTGAAATCCATGCCTGTTAGGTCAGGTTTCAGGCTCTAGGGTGGGGTCAATTGATTATATTTTAGAACATGTTGTAAATCTCAGAAATTTTTCTCTGCTTTTATTGATTTTGAGACAAAACTAAATTCAGGTTATGATGTCTATGAATCCTTTATCAACAATTGTGAAATTTTTGGGTCAAGCCCAAGGGTGTGGCCAATATTGCCCATAATAAAAATGTACTTGAATCTTACAAAATCTACTTATCTACTCACAATACGTATTTGAGAAAAATCTAAACACTAAAATGTAATTATCTTTGGCTTTCCAAACGTTTTACTTCAAACATCGCTGATGAGAAATATTTTTTCGAAATGTGTCACATACCGTGAACCAAACATTAGTATTACATAACATATTTCATTCATGCATGAATAATGATGTCATGAAGTGCTTTACATAAATTGTAAACCCACTGACTGACCATTTTCTGTTGAAACACAAAATGCATGTTAAGCCTATGATAATGACAGCATGCAAAGTTGTAAACTATCTGGGCGAACATCAAGCCAGTTTGACTTATCTCTCAAATTAATTGCCCAAATGACTGGTCTAAAGCATCAAGCAGAAAAACAGCAAATGTAGATCATGCGAAGTACCAAAGTAAAGATGCTCTATTCAATTTTTTTTTTTTTTTTTTATTGGTCGAACTTTATCAAATTTGACAGAGATCATCATTTCGGATCTATTAAGCGGGGTGATGGGCTCAGACATCACGACAAGAGATAGGTCGATTACTCAGATCATGCCGTATTTGACAAAAAAGTAGTCTAAGGTATTTAACATTGTGGTCGTATTACCAATCTCAAAGAAGTGTTTCGGAGCTACCAGAATAACCTTTATACAATATTGTCCCCAAATAAAACGATGCTCAACATGCTGTTTAATCTATTGGGACACAAGAAAGTCGTTCAACGAGGATGCTTACCTCCCCATGGCACTGATTCCTAATCTTCGCTTTTCGTGCGGAGGTTCCGTGTTTACGCAGCTAACCTCGACTTTTTGTATATGATTGTATGTTATCTAGGAGTTATGAATTACGTTTGATGACAAGCTGTTTGCAACATTCAGCCTTTTTGTTACATGTATAAACATGATTTACAGTTTCATCTACCATGATAAAATGAAATAGTATCTTGAAGTGAAGGCAAATGTTGTGTCGTCAAATATTAAGTATTTTTAGGATATGTATAGCTAATATATATACATCCCATGTTGCAGGTAATAACGTGTCAAGAACCACAAACGAGGAAAGTGTTGAAAAAAGATCAGAAAGATACAAATTCAAAAGTTATGTCATTAACAGTTAGCGTACTTATCATTAGATTTCATTTATTTTAAAAAAAAATCTCAATATTAATTTCGTTTTTATCAAATTCTAATTGACATAAGCTTTTTAAAATTGGTGTCAAAACCTATGGATGTATCAAACAAATTGATAACAATTCACAAAATTCCTGATTTGGCCAAACTTGACATGTTCGGCTTCCCGTTATAAAAGAAACAATTTACTAACCTCCAGATGACATGCAGTATTTGTACCTTTATCAACTTCAACAGTGTAAGATATAACTCAATAAATTAAAACACGTTAACGCTTATGATTTTCAAAAACAAAATTATGTGCAACAATTCAATATTATACTTCATAATAGTATATTCAATATTATGTCCGAACCTTGAACAATGGTTATTTATAGATATAAATAATGATGTGATATTGAACCCGTCAGCATGACGCTTTGGAATGTGAGCATGTAAATTCTATTCTAACTTCGGGACAAGCGAATACAAACTTATGTATTCTAGAATGAAATATGTTTGGGATTTAAACAGACTTTGACATAGCGAAATCAACAACATGTCAATTAAAAGTGATGCTAATTTTCAAACGGACACCCAGCCAATTTTTCCTCGCACCTTCAACCATTTGTTTTTTCTGTTC
The DNA here is from genome assembly GCA_903981925.1 of Ostrea lurida. Classification (NCBI taxonomy): domain Eukaryota; kingdom Metazoa; phylum Mollusca; class Bivalvia; order Ostreida; family Ostreidae; genus Ostrea; species Ostrea lurida. The sequence goes on along the minus strand of CAJDSM010026057.1, from coordinate 16,745 downwards.
ATCATTTAAATTGGAGCTCTGTTCCCCCTTTCCTTGTCTCCCCTACTTTATTAAAATCTTGCATTAAATATTAAAATATAAATCTTATCAATGTGATACTCCAGATTGACGCCATTTCGACAAAAATATGTCTCTTCAGTTGAATGCTCATTCTGAATATATTGGAATCCGAAACATGAATTAAAAACTCTTACAGAGCTGAGACAATGTAGTGCTAAAGATTTTCTCATTACAAAGTGGAATATATCACTGATAGTTATGGTTATATATGTATTTCAGCTTCTCCGCCATCGTCAACTTCCAATATTTATGTAGCAAATGTCCATCATCACCTGCATACGGTGGTGTATCGATCCTCTCAACTTATTCGATAAGCAAAGCTTGTTCTGCCGTATGATCGAGTTTTTGAATCTGAGCAAAGCTACTTACAGACAGTGTTGTTGCAGGGGTTTCCAAACAGTCACCGTTTAAAGGCAGCAGTTTCGGTAAACTATGGTGTTAAAACAATTTAGTTACCAATATGACTGATCATTGAGTCAAATGCTGTCTGATGTGGTTTCATAGCCATTGTTAAGCCGTTTTTCCACAACACTGATTTGATACGGAGCGTGTTCGTTTGCCTATATCACGACTATGGGCTCACGGCGGTAGTTGACCGGTCCAACAGGGAACTGCTTATCTCCTCTAGGACACCTGAAATGTCCCCCCATCTGTGTGTCGTGAGGGGTCCGTGATTGCCCACGGTCTTGTTTTTGTAATTCTATTTGGACTTACGAGATTGAATCACTGTTCGTGTATCTTTTGCCTTTACATACAGTACATGCAATAACCCATACCGTCTAATATTTCTATTACTTTAAATCTTTGCAAGCGAATATCATGTTTAGTGACATCTACGATGTAGTGAACCTGTACTTTGGGAAAGAACTTATATAGCCTGCCCTGCTTCTTAATCCTATTATGGCTATTTGATGGAATATCTTGTAATTTAAAATTGATGGTTCTTCGTTGTCTTTCAGATCTAGTTCCTAATCAACCTAATAAGCGCATTGTTTCGGATTGGTTCGGTGAGTGTTATTATCATATAGCAAGGATGTTGTATCTTTTACAGAGAGGATTAAAGGTAACCTAATTTCCTGCATTTCTAGACAAAGGTGTTAGCGGACGGAAACTAACATTGTACTTAGCATAATTTATAAAGGTCGTGAAAAACCGTAGTGGGGAATTACGCATTACCAGATCGTTCAAATGTTTGATTTATTCTATTTTAAGGGTAGTTTGATTCTCTCTCGTTCCATAGTCCTACATCAACCATCTGTTTGTATGTATTGTCAAAGGAATTTATGAAGATTGATCAACACTTCATTGTATTGATTGAACTATTTGTTTTGGCAGTTGTGTTATCCTGATTTATAGTTTCGCAACTGAAAAACTTTCGAGTTATACTGTTCGCCGCCATCGCGCTGGTCGGATCTGACTCTGAGATAAGGCCGAGCAGGGGTATTGCGTAGACGAGCGAAGATTAGATAAGGTCGAGGGGATGCAAGACAGGTCAAGCTCACTTGTGGGATAAGCATTTATATCCAGTCACGTTTAGTATAATGTTCAGATTATTTTTGAGTAAAATATATGATGACTGATATTTCATCACTAAGTACTTTAGCGAACCCTGAAAAGTCGTAGGACCCTTATGATGACCTGGAGTTACAGCCGGGGTGAGGAAGTCGTTTGAAATTTTAGACTCTTGGAATACCGAGGTCAAGAAGACATCGCGAGAAGTATCTAGATACAATAACGACCCAATGAACTCTATGTACATCTGACCTCCATGCAGTAGACGTCCGCCTTACCTTGAATTAATTTGTGAAAATTACTCATATAGGACTCAGTAGGGTACAGCTCACCTGAGGGCTGGCTTGCTCCTGTAAGTTCCAGAGCAAAGCTAACTCGGGGCTTCATCAAACGAGACAAGACTTATGAAAGTGACCAAGATTTATTGAATCTTTAAATTGATGTCGACAAGAATAGTCTTTACAAAAGTGTGCTGTGGAAAGGTTCGTCCCATCGCAAATATTTTTTGGGAGACTAAAGAGGGAGGTGGCGCCATGGAATCAGTGTTAAGACTGAAGGCAACGTAGGGGAAACACAGGGGCCCGCTAATTAGATGAGACATAGGTAACCAGCCGGAACGGTATTGAACGACGTCCTAGATGGAAGGTAGATATAGCTTCTGTGCATCTCACCCTCTCTTCAGTGCTACCTGGTTACCAAGGAACAAAACTTATCGATCCAGCCATGTAGCACTTCCGCCCTATCCCTTAGGATCTGTGAAGGTGAGGATGTGGCACCAGCTTAACTCGCCTGAGCCCCCACTAAACAGCAGTTTTACTCCACTGACTATACGTGCATTTTCAACTCTCACTGACTTTTCAGTTTACTTCACTGCCATTGTACAAAAATATACAGACGACTGACGAACCTAATTAGAGGTCGGTATTCAGTAATGGACTTGCCCCCGCTTGAGTAGCAGTTGGGAGGGAGAATATGATTCGCTTGCTTGGCAACAGATCAGTGAGTCACCTACTCAACGCACCCCCAGTCCGCCACATGACATTGGAACAGTGTCCCACGCCAATGCTCCCTCCCAATAGATTGATATTACTTCAGAAAATGAAAGGTAAAAGCCCATGATAGATCGAACTCGGACCTCCGACTAAAGTCCGAGGAGCCTGTTTCATCAAAGGTTCGGAGACTTACCCTACATTTAAGGCCTAGTCAGAGGGCTTCCGGCCAATATTTAGTCCGGGCGTATTTTCTGACCAGGTTGTGAAATTTGGGCTTAACTTAAGGCGTTTTGTGTATGTACGCTCTTTGATGAAACATAAATTGGTCTTAGATTTTGTTAAGTCGGGAACTTACGCCTGGCGTAAAGTTACGTCTGGGCGTACGTAACCTTTCGATGAAAACAGGCTCCAGCACGTTAACACACACCAAATATTCCACTTTAAGCACTTAAACCACTACGCAAACATGCCACTTTAAGCACGAGACCATACCCCAAACTTGCCACTTTAGCACGTTAACCACTACACCAAACTTGCCACTTTGGCGCGTTAACCACTACACCAATGTTAACTTGCCACTTTAAGCGCGCTAACCAAACACCACACTTCGTCAACTTTAGCACGTTAAACCAACTGCACAAATTACTTAAATTTAGCACATTAACCACTAAGAGCAAACTGTCCCACTTTGAAGTTGTGGGCCTGTGCACGAATTGCACAGCACAGTATCGAATACGCGACACAGTCTTTGGTTGTACAACTGTACTCCAATGTGCCTATAGTAATGTGACCTTGGCAAAAAAAGGTTGCGGCCTGATACATGCATCGTATGATAAGAATCATTTAGGTGAAGGACATAACTTTATAACGGGGTCATGATTCACTAGAGTACTGAATACGGGCGATACACCATAGTGTACCAATAATGAGACGTCACAAAACAAAAGGGTAGCTCAGACACAATTTGCGACTACTGTGGTTCACAAATGAATACAACCCAGACACTGTGCCCCGAACATAATGTGTTAGTTGTATTAGTGATTTAGGCCCATCCTGAGAGGATACAATATTAGTATAGTGGGCCCATAGCGTCGCTAGTAGACCTACAAGCTAACTGGTATTGAGCCAATTCATCATACATGTAACGGATATTGTCACTGAAATGTTAATGGCATGGGCCTTTGAATTAAGCTGGAGTATGTCTAGATTAATCTGGTGGAACATGAAAAGGCGTACATGGTCTGTCGGTCGATCCCCTATTTGTAAATTTTAGGTATGGCATGTCCACGCGCACCGTTACGTATAGAGTTGCATGTAATTGAACCAAAGAGGACCACTTCATCGAGTTGGATAAAATTGATATATTGAGTACCTGAAATGAGCTTAGTAATACTGTAGTAGTAAAAGGGGAGATCATAAGGAGACGAGTAACAACAGAATTAATTAGACGAGTAGCTGGAAGGGGGTTTGATACCACGATCCCTGACAGGACCTTGCGTTGAATAATTTATTGTTTGTTTTCTTAACATCACGCGTGTTGAGACGTCACAATTGCCGGTGAGCGCGTGGAAGTTTAGACCTATGCTTAACACGTGTGGGTTGTTAAGCTGTGTGAGGGGTTTTCTGCTGAGACGCAAACCAAATGTGCCCAGCCTGAATAATTTGAACTAGTAGCTTAAAGGGGTCTTTGGATACCAGATCGAAATTGTTAAATCCATGCCTCCACGTCGGTATGACGTGTATTACCGTAAGTTGGAAGTACATTTGGGTAACTTGTAACTAAGAGGTTGATTTCTGTAAATGCAATGCGAGTCGATGCCAATCTTGATTAACTTGATGGGAGCTGATAATCATCAACATAATATCTTGATTAATTGTTTAATAGCTATGACTTTATTCATTCTCCCGAAACATCTGCCATACTATAGTAGATTTGTCACTGTCTCAACAGAAGCTACGGAGTAAGAACCCATGCGTCTTCTATGCTGCCAAACTTGGTTGTGATCGACGACGAATGGAAACCTTTTCTCTAACCAATGATGAATTAATCAATCCTGGACTCTTGTACTGGACAATATTATATAGTAATTTGGATTGGATGTCTTATTTCCGATCGTCTGGATAAGAAATGCATTGTACACGTTATGTCATTTGGTCGAACATTTATTACCCTCGGTTTATTTTTAATGAGTGCCTCTTTTATTTTTCCACAGGTACATACAGCTAATCTATGTAAAAGTAAATAGGTGTTTTACTGTTAAGTGTACCGATACTCAAACAGTTGAAAGAAACGTGAGAACCCAACGGTGTTTGCAGGGCAATTCGCTTACAAGAGAATATCCTATCTTGGTGTCTACCAAAGAAAGGAAACAGAATTACTATTCATGCGATCAGGAAAATGGCACAATGAAAGTTTCTTGAATTAAAACCAATAGGTATCAAATCGCTATTGCCCACTTACTTGCACATTTAATTAACATGAATCTTTTACAGCATTTCAGGCAAATTTTTACGCAAATCATCAAATTATTCCTATAGATTACGTTTATCAAATTAATCTCTCTCAGAC
>CAJDSM010026056.1:4564-47694 GCA_903981925.1 Ostrea lurida | reverse complement strand
CCACAAACCATGGGAGATCCTATATATATAGCCTTGGTATGAAATTAATTTCATATAACTCTTAAAAACTGCAAAAATATTCAATAATCTGTATGTTTAGATATACAGTGTCAATTTCTGTTTTTGATACCAAAAATAGATAAATAAAAAATTTAAAAAGATCATTTTGTTCATCTGTATGTGAGAGAAAATGCTGTTCTGAAATTAAAGCGTAATGGATATGAAATTTACCCCACCCCATCCCCACCACCCACCACCACCAAAAATATATGCAAAGTCTGAAGGAAGTACGGTAGTTATCTGAATTTGCCGTTTCATTACTTGAATGAAATGAAATCGATTGAATGAGGTTCATAAATAACTTAATATAACACCTGTTATAAAAGCTCTCTTGAGAACTTGAGTTGGGCCTATACAGAGATCCTCGTGAAAAGGACAACCATACACAAAACACCCAAGTAAACAATTACTATTGCACAAACTAATTTCACTAGCAACGTATAAGAAAAAAAAGTTTTATCAAGATTGAAGTAGAATGTACATATCTTAAACAAGAGGCCCACAGGCCTTAACGGTCACCTGAGTATCATAGCCCACACAGGGAGTCTCATATTTGCATTACCAAGTCTCAATATGGAGTCCTTTTGTTCACATGTTAACATGTTATCATCATCTTTCATTTCCACAAGAAAATTATCATCTCAATCTCACAAAGGGTGCAAATAACCGTTCAAGAATTTTAAATGAAAACCATATTGCTACCTTAATCTCCAGTGAGCTTGACCTTTGACGTTTGACCCCAAATTCGATAGAGAACACCGTTGACCCATGGGTAGTTCATAGGTATGATATGGTGACTCTAGATATAAAGGATAATGCTGAAGAGTCCGAAAACCATATTGCTACTTTGATGTCCAGTGCACTTGACCTTTGACCCTAAATTCGATAAAGAACATCTTCGTCTCATAAGTAGTCTATATGTATGATATAGTGACTCTAGGTAGAAAAGATAATATGCTCTAGAACCAGGAAACACATATTGCTACTTTGATGCCCATCGTACTTGACCTTTGACTTTTGGACCCCAAATTCAAAAGGAAAGATATTTGTCCCATGGGTAGGCCATATGCATGATATGGTGACTCTAGGTGGAAAGGCTAACACTTTAAAGCCTGGGAACCATTCTGTCTACAGACGGATGGACCCGATTCCATCCGATTCCAGAGTTTACTAAGGTGACCTAACATGAAAATGCAATAATTATGTACAGAGTTGGAAAATAGTCTGCATATATGTAGCCCTCTCACCTTTTTTTTTTTTTTTTTGTCAGAATAAAAAAAAATCGGGGGGCTTACATTATTGCAGCTAAGTTGAAAATTGTCATTTTTTTTTTTTTTCATTTTTAAAAACCGCTTGGTATATTGAGGACGTCGTTTTGGAGCAAGAAAAGGTCAATGTTTGTCAAGATTTGTAAAAGATGTTTTACAAAGCAGATAATGCGCGTTCTATATGTTGACACCGATGCAAACTTTGATAATATTCGGTGTCCATGTTACACAATGCAACGACCTTTTGAATATAAAGGAAGATGAGAACTACCGAAAGAATATTGATCTTTTAAAATATGTTTACCCAAGTCAATCATCTTATATGTGGTGATGATGGGGGGGGGGGGGGAATCTTTATAAGCGTATATTTTTTGTGTGAATGAAATACGGAAGCTCTGACTTATTTTTCGTAGAATATAGGCATTTAGACAATTATTCATAGCATTAGCAAACAATAGCTGAATTTTGCATATACATGTATGAAGGTAAGATATCTTGATTCTAAAATAAAAATTGTTTACAGACAATACCTGGCAGCAAAATCACTCATCTCGCTCAAAGTCGATAGAAAATATTAACAAACACCCCCCCCCTCCCGATATTAAACATATATACGAACTCACTAATTACAGAAAATGAACTTATAAAAAAGGTTATATGAAGGTGCATTATATCTGAAAATATATTCATGAATTCGGAGGAGGAAAACAACAGATACGGGTGCGTTTCGGGTGCGTTTTTTGACTCCATGAACTTGCGTAACTTGAGATAATGAAAATTGCAGGAAACAAAGTCAATAAAATTTGTCCCGGAATAAGCAAAATCTACGTGTGTTAACACAAAAAAATCAATGAAATTGGATCTAGAATAAGCAAGATCTACATGCGGTTACACCTGGAACAAAGATCTTTTGAGAATTGGACGGTAGGGCAACATACGTAGATAAACGGATATCGGTGGCTTTTAAGATTTTTAAACAAATGCAAATTTATAAAGAAGATAATGCATGTTCTAAATATCGACAAAACACCAATACAAAATGAATTTTGGAAACTCTGTAGTTATATTGTGGCGCGATGCAGAACCTTTTAAAAGACGAAGAAAGAAGTTTGCCTTGAGAACATTTATTAAGTATGATTACATAGCACCTTTAATCATAAAAAAAGATATATTTTTTTCTAGAATTAATATAAGAATTTACATTGAACCAAAATCATCTATTATACACGACGTTTGTGTCTCTATTAAACCAGAGAAAAAAAACCTTTTTGGAATAGCTAGATCAGTTTTATTTATTGCAGCAATGGATAATTAACAACAAAAAACCGGCCAAATATTGAAATCTGATTTATTGAATACTTGCTTGGGAAATGGGTCAGCGGTGACTCTGCAGTGCATGCAAAATTATTTGACCCGGCACGCAATACATTCGTTATCCTTTCTATATTTAGGACACATTATTTAACGGCTATATAATTATTGGTTAACCAAGTGAAGTATTATCTTACATTAAAATTTAATTATATTTATTATAATCCTCTCCTGAAGCAATTAAATATTCCTTTGGGGCTTATTGAAAATTTTCGATGTCTGCATTTTTATTTTAGCGCATGGAGTTGACGGATTTTGAGCGTGAATAAATATTTATAAATCTCAAATTCAAACAGCAATTCATATTCTTCAAACCTTACGCCATATCATATATAAACAACAACAATAATATACATGTATGTATAAAAACAACAAATATATATGGGCAGTTACAATTTTTATGGAAAGTGTCATTCAAATTTTATTTCCTATTAATATTAATCATTGTAGCTCTCTCTCTCTATATATAACAGAACCTGATTCCCAGGAGTTATAAAATTGACTCAATGCCTATCATAATCATACTTTAGTTCCAGAAGTGAAGAAGTTTTTCCAAGATGAAATGCGTTTTCAATATATGACCAACTTAGCCCCACCCCTGGGTCTGACCCTGAACCCACGCTTCATGAATTTAACAATTTTGGCGGAGGTTTTTGAGTACTTATCATAATCATAATAATCATAATCATTTTGCCTCTTTGGTAGTCCAGAAGTCCGAAGATAAAATGCATTTCTAATACATGGTCAATTCATCCCCACCCAGGGGCCTGAACCTAAACCTAGGGTATTCAACTTCACAACTTCAGACGGTGGCTTATTACCGATTACAATCGTCCAAACAGTGACTGCTTGATATCCCGGAGTAAAGCGGAAGAAAGCATTAATTTTTATGGTTTTGCTCCCACCCCGCAGACCCCCAAGATGTAGGGTTCTTGAAATTCACAATCTTGTCCCCCTTTGTCTGTAGATGCGACATGCCAAAATTGGTTAGAATTGGCTCTGTCATTCAAGAGAAGAATCAGATAATGTTGGGTTTTTTTTTTTTAAATGACGACCGACGCCGGACGAAATTGATTGCTTAAGATCACCTGAGTGGGTTTGGTGACCGAAAATAAAATGTGTATATATTGCCAATTGCAAGCTTCTACTGCAAGTGGCAGTGTCCCCTGCTCAGAAACGTGCAAACACACCATCACAGTTTTCTCCGCCGACAGTTTGAGCGGCGATAAATTTCAGAGATTCCATGCATCAAAGTATTACAGGGCTAAAATTTGTCTGGAGAACAGGGGTGTATACTTCTCTTTGATCCTACCTCAGTTGTGTCCAGAGGTCCGTGTTTGCCCATCTCTTAATGTCGTATTCTCTTCATAGGATTTATGAGAATTGTCACCGTTTGTAATCTTCACCTTTTCATAATTGTTTAGGTACGATGGAAAGATACATGTACATGTATGTTATGACTGAAAGATTATCTACGAAACCTGTTATCTTGAACCTCTCATCGTAATTGTCCACTCTTAATCTTTTCGTCTGAGGAAAAAAAAGACTGGGATTATCATTTTCTCTTTCTTGTATGATCTGACATCACTTCTTTATTTCACTTTACTATTGTAGATCCCCGTGGGGACCCGGGTTTGAATAGGTTCTCAGTAGTATCCCTTGCTTGTCGTAAGGGACGGTCCTTCGGATGAGACCGCAAAAACCGAGGTCCCGTGTCTCAGCAGGTGTGGCACAATAAAGATCACTCCCTGCTCAAAGGCCATAAGCGTCGAGCACAGGCCTAAATTTCTAGCCCTTCACCGGCAGTGGTGACGTCTCCATATGAGTGAAATATTCTCAAGAGGGACGTAAATCAACATACAATCAATCAATACTATTGTAGTCAAGTTGTTTATATGCAAATTAGATAATCAGTGTTAAATCAATCATTGTCAATCAATTGCTTTTCTCCTGTGTTCGGATAATATTCCAAACATTTTAAGGATCTAGATCTGACTCAGTTAGTCAGTAGATTTGGAGCGGTCGCATTCAAGGCACNATTTTAAGGATCTAGATCTGACTCAGTTAGTAGATTTGGAGCGGTCGCATTCAAGGCAAGGGAAGCCGTGACTGGCATAAGAAGACGTGTCTCGATGTAAGGTATTTATGATTACTTGTACTCATTTACGGTATCTCAGATTACTGCAGATGGACCATCTGAGTATTGTAAATAAAGTAGCAAATGGCATGAACGGGTGTTTGAAATTACCCGGTGCTTAGAAATGGGTCTGGGAGCCAAATCTCAAACAAGGCTTCAGGCCATTAGAACACAGGGATTAAAAGGGAAGATAACATAAATAAATCAGATTAGTTGCCGTGTCCTTCAACCTTACATATAGGTATATAGATGATGTCCTACCAATTAACGATCATGATTTTCATAATTATGTCCATTTGATATATCCCGACGGACACCGCAGAATCTGACATATCTGCTTCATATTTGGATATTTACTATGCTTGTCAACTTTTCCTTTCTAGTAGTAATATACTACCTGCTTATGTTGTATATTTCCCAGTTGATTCGATACGCAAGAGCGTGCTATGCGTATGAGGACTTTTTAAAAGCGAGGCCAACTACTACACAAAAAAATCTCGTTTAAAGTAATAATTTATATCTTGATTGATTTGCTTCATACCCTTTGTTAGACTGTCATTTTCCTACTAGATTTGACCCCGTTTACTTTATTTCGACTAAGGGCTCACGGCGGGTGTGACCGGTCAGCAGATGATGCTTACTCCTCCATGGCACCTGATCCTGCCTTCGCGATGTCCGTGTTGGCCTACACTCAACTTTGTATATTTAGGGGCATTATGATTACATTTTTACATGATGTTTACTTCGCCAATTGATATACATGTATTAGTTTGAATGGACGTGTTGTTGATTGTCATTGTGTTCAGCTATTTTATTTATCCAATCAAACCAACATCAAGTAATGTAAGGAAAATTGTTTACATTTTGTGGTTGAATCCACAAAACGCATTACAATTTTTGGTGGAAGCGTTATGGTGGTTTAACCTGCTAATTATTATAAATTATAAGCACGTACTTTTGAACTTTGATTAAGAAATATTAAATTTTAAACTATGAATAAGGTAGATGAAGAAAGAAAGAAAGACAGAAAAAAATCTGTACATTTAATGAATAGAGACTCTGGCATTGGTGCCTCATAGCGAGTAAGTGGTTCTAAACCAAGAAATGAGTTTGGAAGAGACCGAAAGTTAGGATTGAGGCTGAAACCGAAACTGATTTTGACTACATCATTGACGGAACACATAAACAACCATCAGATCATGCGCTGTATTTTGAAAATCCGAGAAATGTTCAAAGCAATATTACTACACGCAGGTTTAGAGACAATAAGCTTGATGCACTTGATGTTCGAGACCGTGTGGGGAAAGATGAAAAATATGGTAAGCTAAAACCCGCAACTTATGATTGAACAACATCATGGTTAGGATATAGGTAATGTTGAACCACTGGTCAATGTTGGGGTGTTTCTAACCCTGTCCATAAGATGTCTAGCACAGGGCATGCTTGGAATCCTCCCGAACATCTTCAGATGGATTTTAAGAAGTTGACCAAGTCCCTGGAAAGAACGCTTTTCACCAATTAATCAGACGGAAATCTACAGGGTATAACTTAGAGAGAGGAGAGAGAGAGACGAAGAGAGAGAGAGAGAGAGAGGAGAGAGAGAGAGAGAGGAAGAGAGAGGGAGAGGAAAAAGCATCAGAAACAATACCTCAAATGGGTCAACGCATTGCATTAGAAGATTAACACGTCTAGCATACCCAACAGCTCCCAAGTGATGTATATGAAACCTTAGCAAGGGAGTTTTTTTAATCGATGCTTTTAATTAATTTCATATGCGTCTGAGAATTAAGCAATTACGACCACAGAACCTTAATGATGTCATTAGACACACTGTCGAGCTTAATGCGCTTGTTAGGGCAGAACGAAGGGGACAAGAAGAAAGTGGTTTCGTCTAAGAATGCAGAGGCGTGTCCAGATATTTGAAAGGGGGGGGGGGGGGCGTAGAATAAATATTTTGCCGAGCATATTAAAACATAAGAAATAGAGAATTGCACTAATGTAACGGTTCCTGACTTGGAGCATGTATATTTTATAGTTGAAAGTGTCAGGGTGTGACATTTTTTATGCCGAGTTCTGATTCAGAGTATGTGTTAAATTAATGAATATGATAAATTGCCATCATTCAATACAATACTAGCAGATTATAACGATATTTTTTTTCAAAAGGGGGGGGGGGGTACGCCCATTACGCCCTTACCTGGACCCGCCCCTGATCGTTTATAACTCCAACAGTGGTAGTTCGGAGGACTATGTAAGATTAATCAAGGAAATGTTGTCGAGCCTTCACAGAAAGACATGAAGATGAGAATGAGCAGCAAAAACATCATCCTAAAAATGCATTTTGCAGGTAACGGAAGTTGTATGACGAAAAGAAACGGACGGCTGCTAGCCTGCTACTCCCAAAAATGTTTCAATCGCGGTAAGCTTGGGCATTACTTGGGCATTACCAGGATTTTAGATTCAGAAGTCCATTAAGGCGCAACAATAATGGTCAGCAAGGACCATCTTACCCGATCAAGAAAAGTAAAGATGACAGAACCATGGAGATTGGGACGCTGATTGATAATTTATTGTTTTACGTCATACTCGAGAATATTTCACTCACACGGAGACGTCACCATTGCCGATGAAGGGCTGCAAATTTAGGTCTGTGCTCGACACTCAGGGCCTTTGAGCACTGAGGGATCTTTATCGTGCCACACCTGCTGTGACACGGGACCTCGCATCCGAAGGACCGCCCCATTCAGTCACTTCTTACGACACTCAAGGGGATGCTGGGGACCTATTCCAACCCGGACCCCCACGGGTCCATTACACACATCCCGTATGTCATGATGGCATACAGATCAGCGGAACACAAGTCCACGGGATTCACACCAAACATGCTTAGTAGAGAAACATCAGTAGACATGATGTATGAGATGCCAGAAACTATGAAAAGATAAGTCCGAACCACTAGGCTTGGATCCTCAGCTTCGATTACACCTGTATACGAGAACTGAAAACGGGTCGTTTTGCTGGGAGCCAAGTCTCCAACAAGGCTTAGAACACAAAGGGATAAAAAAAGGGAAAATTACATAAATAAACAGTTCGAATTGTTGATTGTCACTGTGTTAACTATGTAGTTGATACACACAAAATATGATAAATCAACGTGTTCAATGAAGAAGGAAGGTTCATTTTACACTTCAGATGCTTGGCAACACAGAGATGATTAACAGAAAGTGAATTTTATACGGTTTTAACAATTTCGGGTAGCAATCTTTTTTTTTTAATATACACGAGGGCGTGATAAAACAGCTTTAGCGCTACATGAAAAGTACGCCAGCGTGAAGCGGTGCAGTTCATTTCCTCGTGTACTTTCAAAACTGACGTCACATCTGTTGGGTCCTAGTCGATGCAGCAGACGGACTATATATAAGATTCAATAAAAGTATTGTTTTGAGCTACTGAGCATTTATATTGGAATGATTATCATTACAATTTGTAAAGAATATTCAAAACGCAAATATTCCAGTTTACATCGTTCAAAGGAAATACCGATATCTGTTTTTAATAGCACACATTTAATGTAGATTCGAAATGAAAAGTCAATGTAGGCATTTTTGTTCTCTTACAGAAGGGAACTTTAAACTTTGGGGAATCCAATTCTTGATAAAGTTTTGATACTCATCCTTCCACCACCAAATACTGACCTTAGTAAAGAGAAGCTATTCTAGCAGAAAGAACTGCACACGACAAATTTCAATCTATGAACAAAGGGAGGGTAACGATTCAAAGTTCACTTGGTATCGAAGTAGTTATACGTCCCAAGAAAAGTAACTCCAATTCCACCTAAGAATCATCAAGGGTCTATTCGTTTGCCTTTTCCAGAACTGATCCAGGATATCGCCAGTATATGTCTGCTATAAGAGAAGCAGAAGATCTACTGGAGACCTCTAGACTGCAAACGAGCGAAGTACTATGGACAAATTTTATATCTCTCCACCCAACCAAACGAATACAGCCCAAGCTATGGGGTTTTTCTTTTCTTGAAGAAAGTACTACTTATTCAAATTGAAATATCAAGACCTGAAATATTGATCATAAATAAAAAGAATGCGCCGTATATTTTTTGAAATTATTTTATTCAATGATGTATCATACAAATATACTCACAAACCGTCTCTCTTCCCTTGATTAAAATATACTCGCATAATATTCAGTGATGTGGATGACGTAACGATACAATAATGCATATGTACAATAAAAAGTATCAATCTCTCTTCATATAAAAATATCATTTTCAGAGTTTATGCAATATTCACGAAACGTGAAAAAAAAGCAGATTTATAAGTTTTCATAGAAAAATAAACTCTCACATTCAATTGTCAACGTTTTGATTAGAAAATGGAGAACCTTCTTACATAACGGGCTGTCGATTTAAAACATGCTTTATACACAGAATGAAACCCAGCTTTTTTCTGTGAAATGAAAGTTTTAGTTACATAAAATAAATAAAGCTTTATAGAGCCGAGAAGCTTCTCTATACGAACACTTTGTTTACTTAAGGGTGTACAGAGACAGACCCAATACAAACGGCCTGTGCACTATCACAGAAACAGCATCATTCTGCTATTCCCTTATATTTACCCGCTAATTATAGGAAAATTCATGTAATTAATTCTAGCAACGGTATGTATCATTAATAATGAACAAATAATATCATAAGATCTAATTCCACTTTCGGATCACCTCGGGCCCTTTGGTGTTGACGGAAGACGTCTCATTGAATTCGCACTTTGACTGTTTTGCATAGTTGGTGTCGTTCTACCCGTAGGTGTGGTTCTGCCAGAAGGAGTTGTTCTTCCGGTTCCGGGATATGTGGGCGTGGTTCGTCCTGACCGAACAGGAGTTGATGTTTTCGGTGTCATGGTTGATCGTGGAGTTCCTGTAGAAGACCTTGAAATAGGAGTGGTGGAACGCGGTACATAGGTCGGAGTGGGCTGTGGGGTTTTAGAACGGGAATATGGGGAGGGAGATTGTGAGGACCTAGGGGTACCGTAACTAGAGTTCAAGCCCCTGGTAGGCGTAGATGGCGGCAAGCGAGACTTTGATTGAGAGTTCGTTATATTGGAAGATGAATTACTTAAACGCTTGGTTCTCTGTAAACTGCCTGTTGAACCTAAAAAGGAAAGGAATTGTGTTTTAAAAAAAGTTAAAAATCAAGGGGAAATCAAAATCTGCATGAAATAGCCACGGTAGTATTTAAATTGTTATAAAATACTTTATACTCACTTGTCTTGCATACATATATGTTAAAAGTCAAAAGGGAGTTGTGATCTCAAGCTCAGGGTTTAATAAACAACATTTTTATAAATTGTACTAACTATACTGAGATGTAAATGAATGAAGCGAACTTTTCTACTTAGCAAAATATAACTAATTCGTTGAAATAGCGCTATGCAGCGAGTGTTCATCTGTGACAAAAAGTTAGTAACCTTTCCCAAACACGTGTTACACATTTCACGTGTTTATGCTTGGAGTAACAAAAACTTAAAAAATAAAAAAAACATGCGTTTTATCAACGAAAACTTAGTAACCCATTCACCAACATACAACAAAATGCAATAATTTAAAAAGAAACTCATTTGGAAACCGTTTCGGAGGAAACTTAAAATGGCGGACACATTGGAGAAGCGATTGACGCTGGTAGACACACAATACGGACTACCTACCCCCAAAGTCGGAAGATTTTCGCATTGTGTTCCGTGAGGGGGCACCACCAGTGCCCGACAGATTTACCATTGATGACGTCACTCGACTTCTCCTGAGTGAGTTATCCCCGGAACTGCCAGCTAGTAAAAAAAGTAAAGGTAAATGGTGTGTCCCTCTCCCAGCTCGGGGGTTTCTTTCAATGTTCTCCTCGGGTTTTGTTCTTTAATTTTTATCGTTTTAAACGTTGATCATGGCAAGTCAGACCCAAAGTACATTTTGATAATGGCCAAAACCCGAAGACTAACAAGACACAAACACAGCTGAGTGTTTGAAAAGTAATTGATTGTGCAATGCCACTGGATGTTTTGGTTTTGTTTTTTGGCCTTGCCTAAGCATAATCAAACTAGCACTACCAACTGCAGTCAATAGAACATAGTTACATCATCCCACAATCAATATACTTTATGATTAATATAATGCATATATATATTAATAAATTTGTTAGTTTAAATAGTCTGTATAATATATGTACATTGGTTGCAAGCATGCGACAACAATTATAATATGATATTAGTAGAAACTTGAATTTAAATTGAAAATAAAAGTATTTAAATGCGTGAAATATATCAGGAATAGCGTTTTTAAAATTGTTTCAGGATATTACACACGACACTAGCATAGACATCAAAAGCTGTCTATCTGGTGAGTGACAATAGCTGAATTAGCGAGATGTGTGACTGAAAGAAAACTCCATGTGTGTCACGTGACTCTTAATACCTGATGACGTAGAAGATGCATATCCGGTGTCGTTTAATTTTGATCGATACCCGTATGTTCCACTGCCCCTTCGGGGCCTGAAAGTTGAATTTCCGTTTGGCGATAATGTGTCTCTAAGATCAAAGTTTGTTCTTCCTTTCGCTATAATAAATAAATGTTAGAATACATAGAACATACACCCCACCATGCCTGTAGTAGAAAGGTATTAATGGCCACCGAACACTTCCACCATACACCAAATTCCTAGTGCAAGATGCCCGGAAAATGAGACTTTTTCCTCAAGACGTTACTTACTATTGGTGGAATAAATATACACATTGGGTCCTGGGAAACAGACATGAAAAGCTGAACAGTAAACAGAGAGAAGCGAAGGCCCGCAGCCGGACTGTGTATGATCGTCCGGCGGGGATTTGACCACCTTAGACGGTGCTCAGACGTTTTCATTATATGGTGCAAAAATATATGTACATGTATTTTAGGTGCATGGGAGTCTAAGCAGAATACATAACACATGATGCAATCAAAAACGAAATTAACAGGGTGAGTTGCATTAATTCTTTTTTCATTCCAAGAAATACATGTGTAAAGAAAATAAAGAGTTTATAATAAGAATTTGGTTGAAATTAAGAAGATGACGTAATGGTGTATCCTCTCTGCAAGTTTACCTCGACATGGGTCATTGGTTTCCAGAAACTCGTCAAGCGTGACCCATCCTCCTCCCACGCGAACCATGACGGTACTGTTCAGGAATCGCACTAATCGGATATTTTGTTTTTCTCCAAACTAAAAATGAAAATGACACGACAAATGATCGTCTGAACACTCTAAATATACCTCAGAGACTCTGCAATTAACGACCCACTGGCATGCAATCCAAACTCAGTAAAATAACCAACCATAAAACAAAACAGTAACATTTAGAAATGGTGCAAATAATTACTTGGTGTCCGACTTGATAAAGAATGAATCGAGATTTATAGTGTCCCCTGTCCTTTCATTGCAATGCAAAAAGTGAAAGAGAAATGAAAATAACGAAGTTAGATATCACTGCGAACTCCGACAGTAATTCAAAATGACTTGATACTTGGTCAAGTTGTAGTGAATCTACACAGAGTGGTCTCCCTTACCCTATATTTGCCTTCGTCAATCATTTCGGCACGGAATTGATTCCTGCATTGGCACTGAGAGATTTCTTTTTCGATTCCATCGTGAATGAGTTCACCGTCTGTCATTTGTCTCTTGCCGCTCATCAAGCGCGTCTTTTGCTGCAACACAAGTCTCAAATGATCACACCAATGAAGATGTGAAAGTGGTGACAACGATTTTCTTCATATTAAAAACATTACTTACATGTCTAACTGGTTTCATAGCCTCAATGAAATCTTTATACTCAATAAAGTGTCTATTTGTTGTTGCAAACATATCAAAGACGGCGTGAAGCTCAGTCTTATTGGTAGGAAAATCTGGAAAAAATACAACAAAACGAAATCAAACTACACTCTGTATAAATGAAATTAGATTTCCTACTTCTGTTTGGGAATACGTACGAGTGTGCAACATTCCGTTGACGAATTCCTCACGTGACAGGAATCCGTCTCCATCCTTATCCTGTCGTCGGAAGAAATCGGTTATTCGTAACTTCTTTGCTTTTATCCAGGTCAGATATTTATTTTTCCAGACTTCGAAGTCAAAGGTCTTCAAACCCTCCAACTACATAAAGATAAAGATTCAAATATAGCTCTGCGATGGAGTAATTTCACCTTTATTAGAATACCGGTACTATAGTAAACAAAATGGCTGTTAAGATTTGCACCTCTTGTAAGGTGTCCAGGGAATCTTGTAAAGCTTTCTTCCGGTCTACGGACATGCGCCAAACCATCCGCCATTTGTTCTGCAGAGTGAGCACACGCGGATTGTAACCGTCAAGATCATTCAGTTTCAAGTTGCTGTAGAGTGAAAATGATGCGTCATTGAATAGAAATATCCCCCAAAAACCTACAGCATGACTCTGCGAAACAGCACAAAAGAGTTTTGGGAATCTTACCTGCCAAAATGGCGGCCTGGAGACTTGGGTTCCAATGTTAGGATCTTTGTTAACCTCTCTACATCGTTGTTTTTACTTGTGACCTCCTCATGGAATTCCTGAGTAGAGAAACCGGAAGACACGTATAGGATTTCATATCTCGGCAAATTATCATCTAGTAAACCATGGCCTACAGCACGTATCTAACATCTCTTTATTTGATACTGACAAATCACGAAAGTTTGGTAAGTTGAGTATAAATGTATATTTCTATCAGGTAAATCAAAGTTATGTATAAACTACACTCTTTTGTTAATTATCTGTAGCACTTATAACATAATTATATCTCTGTTATCTTTTTATCATGAAAAATGTGCATTACATGTTTCTTTGTAAAACTAATGACCGTTTCTTTTCCATCGTAAGTCAACACTTGGAACAGAAAGAGACAGCAAAATTAAAGTGCCAAAAAACGAAATCCGAGAATCTAAAAGGAAATTCGAGAAGTCAACCGATATTCTAGATATCTAATCATTCTTAATTTGATTTCATGAAAGTCTAGATCACAATAAAATCATTGGATAGGCAACAATGGTATGGTTTTTTTTCAGGTGGAAGATCCCAACGTCTTCAGGAGTACTATAGAGAATTGTGAATAAAGACGGACTATGCAGTTTCTTTGGGTGATCAATGACAAGAGATGCTACCCCAGTATAAATAATTATCTTATATACCACACACATACTGTAGGCCTATTTGTTTTAAATCCCTCTGTAAAAATCCATACATTCAGTTAATAATTCCTATATGACAGTGTATGTTGTCCTCCTGTAGAGTTGTGATATCTCTTTTTTCCCCACATCTAATCACGTTTCCACTTTAACAGTGAAATAAACCCCACAATATCACACCTCCCCCTTACCATGTGTTCCTTGTAGAGGTCTTCCACGACCTTGATATCCTCTGGGATGGGGTCCCTCTCCTTAGTGGACAGCAGGACTTGGGCGTCTGTTAACCAGGCGAGCAGTTCCTCCACTAGGGCAGAATTCCCCTGGATGTTCCTCAATTCGTCCTGCAGCCGCTTCTCCTGATTCTTGCCTCTTTGTAACAGCTGAAGAAGGAAAAACAGTTTCATTTCAATAAATGTGAATATGAATATGTATTATCATCAATTATTGGTATATTACAAGAGATTCATGTTCGTATTTTCNCGCTTCTCCTGATTCTTGCCTCTTTGTAACAACTGAAGAGGGAAAATATGAATTCTGTTATGATCAACTGTTGGTAAATTACAAGAGATTCATGTTCGTATTTTACTTGAAATAATTCATTTTACTTATCTTCGTATTTTATGTTAAAATTCTCCGTTTTGTGAAATGTCATAGCATATTGCACTCTTGCATGTTCATACCATATACTGAACCTTTTTATTACTGTTGATGAAATTTAATATTTTCTCACGTTTTTATTCAAAGTTTTCTGTTACGAGTGAATTGTCCACAAATCACGAGGATGTATAAAAGTACAGAGGCGATTACCTGATCCCAGCGTGTTTGTGTAATGGTGAGGTAATATTTGACGAATCTGATGGCATTCGGGTGACAATTCTGCAAGATCTCCTCAGCAAGGTCCCGGATCTTGTCTATACATTCCTGGTGGTTCCGCAACTCCTCCTGGAATTTCTACACAAACCAGGAACAATTTTAAGTAGACATATGATATGATATGATTTATTCAGGTAAAAACCAAGTCACAGGGCAATACTGTATATAATGAATAGATATCTGTAAAAACACAGTAAAAAAGACAACACAATATATTATTAGACATGGAAGTAGTCTTCAGGTATAATAAAAGTATAATGATATATTACATGAAAGTAGTCTTTCTGTATAATAACAGTATGATGATATCTTCCCTATCATCTTCCTTATCATTAGTTACCTCATGTTTTTCAATCAATTGAACAATTGCCATTTCGTCGTCTGGAAGAGCTCTGAATTTCAACTCAGCTTCTGCCTGAGGCAAGAAGTCTCTCATGATCTGAACGGCGTCCTGGAACTCTTCAGCCTGCAAAGGTTTATTACAAAATTAATATAGTTCATTAAAGACTAGAAAAGGAAGGAATTGCAAGAAAAGAGTATTAGAACGTGTTCTGTTGTGTACTAAGAGAGAATTGCTATGTTTTGTATCAAGCATCATTGTGGCTTTGTCAGGTGCATTAAATAACAGTTGTAACTCGTGGCATTGCTGCAAAGTATTTGATTGATATTGTTGTATCTCCCTTGTGTACTAAACCATATTGTGCATAGTGTTGATAGTGCCCCTGTTGTAGTATTTGATTTGATAATGTTGTTTCACCACAATGGTGTATTATTGGATCATTGTCGTGGCCCTGTTTTGCATGGTATAATAATTGTGGTTCTGTTGTGTATTAAATCTGTTTCATCTATAAATCATTAGGCATGGTTCTGCAGTTGTATCTAATCATGCAGTATAGGGGTCCATTGTCGAACTTAAATCCATTGATGTATTTAATAAACTCATTATCGGTAGCTAGCTCACTCACCAGTTTGAAGGACTCTCGCAGACGACCCTCTTGATGTCTTGCCAGGTGGTTAACGCGGTCCACGTGGTCTCGTAGCTCCTCTAGATGAGCAGCGGCGTATATCGCCGGAAGCTTTCATCGCTGCTACGCTCTGCTCCCGGCGCCAAGCTTCCTGCGCATCGTCTGCAAGCATTTTGTTTAATAAGCAAATTTGCATAAAACAGGAAAATGTTATATCACTAGTATTTACATAGTTTAAATTTCCTTTTGTACACATATTTTATGTTGTCTATTTTCTCGGGTTTATTAATCTTCTTGAACATTTGCATGCTTGATTATCAGTTAAAAGGGAGAGAGCTTTAGAGATGATGTTGTACAAATTCCTGTTTTAAAATACAAGATGTTACAGATTGAGTATTTACTCTTGTTGTTAGCTCGATGAGCAATGTGGAGGGTGTCTGTATCACCCATACATCGGTTGGCTTCTGCTAGGCTGGACCTCCTCTTTGCCCAGCCCATTCTAGTAGTGAACTTTATGGCGTCCGCCACCTCTTCCTGAACGTCAAGCAGCGCCTCGTCTAACTTGTTTCGGCTAACAACAAGATAAAAACGCTTGCTTCTCAATGTGTAGAACCACACAAATGCCAAGTTTCCTGTCAGCTGCAATGAATGCAGAGGCGGCAAAATGGACGCCATTTAATTTCCATTTTGTAAATGTTTTTGGATCTCATGAATACTTCAACAATTCATCAACACAATGTACGATTTAAATAATTTTCCAGGTCCGCAAAAGACATGCCATCACTTTTCCACAGATATCAACAGGATGAAATAAAAATTGATATAATTCCTATTCAGTGTTCATTATGCAACGACAGGGATGCAACTATTCACCCACGATTAGTTTCAATTGCCGTGCAAAGAAAAAGTCCCTAGGTTGCAATTGATGAGGGTAAATTTTCATTACAAACGAATTTCGCGCCAAATATCAATCTAGGTAATCCGTAAATAATTTGCTATTTAAACTAACTTTAAAATTTTGTATCATATTAAATGCAAGATAAAAGGTTTTTCTGAATGGTAGCGTTTCCAGTGTCAATAGTAGAGTTTAGCCCTTATTTCGTTCAATGAACAAAGCAGCAATATTTCTTTACTTTTTTAAACCTAAACGCTTTATCATGAATTGATTATTCCACTCTTTGAAGACCGATGAAACATAAAATTGGTTTCCGCTTGGCAAAACCTTTAGGAATTTCATATAACGTGTTGGAGTGTTTGTTTTGTTTAGTTTTTTCCCGTAAGTTCGTCTTCTTATTTTCAGTAAAATCGAAATCAATGGTATATATACGGAGCATATGAGGCATACGCATTTATAATAACATGTATCTGCATTAAATAGAAAGGTGGAAAATGAATGATTGAATGTGAAATTAAATATGCCAAAGAACCCATACAATTACATGCAGGTGTAAAATATGAGCATGAAAACGTTAATATTAAAACTAATATGCAATTTTTATATTTTTACAAAACCCAAATCTAGAGTTATGCATACAATACGAAAATTGTAAACAATTGCAGGTGATTTTAAAAACCGCCATTTTTGAATCACATGGGTCTTGCACGTGGTGTTACGGTCAGTTTCTCAACTGGGTGAAATCACATCAGTCTCGGGATGTGTTAATTGAGTGTACGTGCCGGTTCCCCAGGTGAATCGTCGGACATAATAATTAATGTAACACGTACAATCCAAGACAAAATTCAACATGCTCTAATGTACACAGGTGGTGTCCTTCAGTCAGACGACAGGTAACGCCGACGCGGGTCTTTTCGCCGAGTGCACACTAACGATGTTTTAGAAATAACAACTTATTTCGACCTTATTGATGTCCACAATTACCAGTCCTTTCTCCGTTGAGTATGTATTTGCTACCCTCGTAAACTGTCCAATGGATCTACTCACTCCTCTACTCTCCTTCTCGAGTAACCTCTGCGAAGTTTAAATCACACAAGGTCAGCAATTCTTTCGCCATCACATTTATACGAGATTATCCCTTTTCCACCTTCTTGCATCAATCATTCACCACCAGCAAGTTATTCCCAGGATTACAAAAACAACACTGAATATGAGCAAGGATATTGATCCCCAAAACTAAACTCCATGTAATTAAAATATCGCACATGATATAGTTAGTGCTCCAATGTTTGTATCAGCGACAGATGTTAGAAAAACCCCGACTCGCTCTACATCGCCGAATTCAGTCACGAACGAGGTGTCATATAGTCCTCTTCTCTGCGGTTCTATCCCAGTTCCCTCCGTTTTATTCTTTTTGTTTCGCAGGTAATCATGAGCGATATAATCTGTTCGAAGATAGCCTAACATATAAATCGGCATATATGTAAACATGAGAAATGTTGGTTTCTGCTGCCATGCATCGAGTAAGTCTTTTATTCCTGTCAGACCCCAGTTTGGGATGTAATGCTGTAAGTGTAATAAATCACAATTGGACCCTGATCACGCAAACACCGCAAATACCATTGAGAAGAAGAAAATACATTCATCCATAATTCATAAGTTAAAATTGTGATATGCGAATTTTTGGTACATGCAAGCCTTTTGGAGTCCGGAGCGTGGTTCTGCTCTTTTTTTTTTTCTCGCAGGGTGGCAGATGTTCCAAACCACAGAGGTACTTCACAAAGAAACAATCTATTATTCCAAAGACGTTTAGGGATCGATAACAGCCATCCAACCAACTCACACCCGAGCACCAGACAAACAAGAACGGAGGTCGTCCACATTGGCTGTCTACTCATTTTACTAAGCACTTGTCTGCCCATCTAATTGGGTTGTAAATACGGGTAGAATGTAGAGCAGATAGATCACCCAGATATAATATCTTC
Source organism: Ostrea lurida (assembly GCA_903981925.1). Taxonomy (NCBI): domain Eukaryota; kingdom Metazoa; phylum Mollusca; class Bivalvia; order Ostreida; family Ostreidae; genus Ostrea; species Ostrea lurida. The sequence goes on along the minus strand of CAJDSM010026056.1, from coordinate 28,912 downwards.
CTGACCCTCACAATACGCGAAAAACAACACACTAGCCTGTGTGGAGATGACAACGGAATTTCCGCTAAAGCTTGACCCTAATTTACTCTGTACACGAGCATTAAGTTCTTAATTTATGCATCTAATGAAATATCAAACATTCAAGTATTAGAAACCATTGGCCCAAAGCAATTTTGAACCAATTCGACGACTCGAAATTACTACGCAAGAATCGTGTCTGTGGATAACTTAAATGTAAGTAAAGATTAGCAAATTTACAACATAGGCGTTTTCTGCAAAACCATACGAAGTTATTAACTTGTAATATGGTTTCCGACAAATGGCGAAAACGGCTTAAAATTGACCACTGTAAATATTGAAACTATACGTTGATACGGTCGGTGTCTTTTGAGACTTTGTCGGGCGTACGATAGATAAGACTTCAACAGTAACATTTGGTTATCTCTGAGAGTCTAGCAAACAGATTATCAGGTTGTAAGTCAAACCATATGCAGCATGAAGGAGCGCCTTATTCTTGTACACCACGACAATATTTATTCTGAAATCGTTTGGAATAGAAAACAGGAGTCCTCAATTTCTGCTTATGTCATTTTGTTGATGAATGATTAGTATTGAACACGTAAGATCGGAATTGTTTTGGCACGATCCACTGTACTGTTCAGGTTCAACTGCATGGGAGTAACTGAACTAAACGACCCATCTCTTACCAGCAATTTTTCAAAACTACCGTATTACCATATTTTAGAAGTCATATAGGACGAATCATTTACCAGCACGAGCCAAAGACAAAACTGTATCATTCTCGTAGAACACAGAGTATCTCTGTTTTCTAATAGTTCTTGAAGCTAAATGATACCGGTATTATATGTTACTTTATGAAAAATGTTACTTTTATGAAAAATGCTTTTCTATTTGAAAAAATGAGGAATGGGGCACCTGTAATTTATGGCGTGCATTACAATGCCCTATTATACCGACCTCCTAGATACCACGGATCGAACAGCGTTCCATTTATTCTTTAACTCATCCAACATCTGCTGCAGGACATCTCGCTCTGGGTCAGCCTTGGTACATCTGTCCTTAAGATTTCTACCGAGTCTGGTGGCAGAATAAAAAGCCTGGTGTTTGGCTGCCAACTGGTGTTGGAACCTCTGAAATTTCCAAAAAAATCAAAACCATATATAAGTGTTTGTTTGGTTTTTCTTGGAAGAAGTTTTCCATACTACCAAAGTGAAAGCAGTAGAGAACGTCGAGTAGTTTCCCCTGCTTAGGCTAAAGGTAAACGTACTAAATGACAACCGGTATCAATTATTATCGCAAATAAATCGAAAGCAGTTAAAAATCAAACAATTATCTTTTCCTGTAAAATGAGTCAGTAAAATATTTCTTTTATGAATCAGTGACATGACTACAGGACATGATGGCCAGAGAGAAGATTAGGACTAACTATTATCCTTATGCATTTGAACTAACAACAGAAAACTGCCGCTGGCAACAAAATGGCAAAAAATCTCATGCACACAATCCACTAGGCTTTATGCATGTCTTGAATGAAGAATGTGAGTTATGTGTTAATATAGAAAACTTTTTGCATTTCAACAACAATTGGATTAATTACCTAACAAAGATAATATATCTATATTCTTTCAAGTTTTCTTCTTATATGCTAATTTAAAGAAAAGGAAAGATGAAAACTTGATTAGTCGATTTTATACATTTCCATAAAAGCTTTTTGACGTCAAATGATTGCAACCATGCGATGCACTGTCTATATACAGCTCACAGTATATTTTAAATGTCTTTAATTGTCACTGAAGAGACACCTGTGAACCTTTTTATGTATAAAATTAATTCACTTACTAACTTCTTACCTTCTTTTAGCTAGATAAAATCCTATGAAACAAATATTATTTAAGGGTGATGCGCTCACCAAGATGACTTCGTGTTTACGCTGTAATCAACGTTGACATTCATATCTCGCTGATACAGGTGTATATTTTACATACAGGTAATCATCACACTCAACAGAAGGGGGCACACGACAGGGCAATTATTAAAAGCGTCAATAAATCAAACCAGCGGTACCCCGCGGCCTACATATCGATGTCGCCTATAAATAAAAGCATGCCGTTTAAAACCATAATTATCCTACCTACAACTTTCTTTATTGTCTTTTTTGGGTGAAATATGGGCTTTTCAAGGTAAAACTTAAAGAGTCCCCAAGTCATTGAACCGCATAGATCACCAATCAGTCATGCGTTCATTAATTTACCTGACCGTCTATTTCTCCACGCGGATGCACAAAGAGACACACCAATCTTAGGTGGATGTAAATAGTTTGTATACAAAAGCTGGATTTTAATGCGGGTATCTGGAAATCTCCTCAGGAATGCACGGGCATAAACAGATAATTCAACACAGAAAAACAAAATGTCACGGTGCATGAAAGACATTGACGCACCACACACACAATGCAATGTCCCCTGACACCTCCAGTGTTTTATGCAGATGGGACTGAATAACCAGTTTAAATGAAGTGGAAGTGCTTATATTATAACCTCGTACATTGTCTGAAAATTCGTCACCAGTTTAATACAATATCCATGCACGATGACCTAACTACGCCCTAGAAGAAATGTGATTACATCGCAAAATATACATCAAAATAAACACTCCATAGCAAAATCAGATATGCAAATTATAGACAACGAACAATAAAGGCATAAACAATTTGAAAAATACAAACAATACAACACAAAAATAACCATAAATTTTAAAAACTAGGGATCCAACACAAAAATAACCAGAGAGTAAGTTAAAGGAAATCAAACGCAGAAATAACCATAAAGTAGATAAAAGGGACCCAAATCCTCATCTATAAACATAACGGTCCTACCGACACATGTGCTGAAGATCACATACAACACTACAGCAGAAGCGTGCACACTAACCTGTAGAAACGCTTCCAAAAGTATAGTCTTTTGAACACAAGAGAGCAAAGTTTGTACTCCGTGTTAATAAGTGTTCAGTATCTCTGTCTATTGTTCGACATTACCAGATGTTACCCCTGATCATTTCTATTAAAACGTTTACGTCACTGTGTGAATCAATTTCTTATTCTAGAAGATTGAAACGTTTTCTTCATAATTTTTTTCACGTAAACACATGCGAACAATTTGAAACAAATGCATCGTCAATAAATCGAAAATTTCATGCTTAATATACATCGATTTTGTGTTACCTATAAAGAGATATTTTGTGTGTTGAATACCATGTAAAACACAGAATTTAGTGTTAAAATGTGTTATTACACGCACCTTCAGGTCGTCGATGTTCTGTTTGGTGGCGGATCCTTGATTCACGGGCACCATGAACCTTGCCACCGTCTTGGAACTGTCATCCAACCAATCGCACAGGTTCTTCCATGCATCGTAGAACTGTGAACAAGAAAAGACAAAATTACACCAACAAGTCCAAATCTCCGGTAAGCGTTTTCGTCTGTCCATTTTGTTGTTATGCTCAAGTCTTTGTTGTTGATCGGTATCCAATAAATTGTACAGTATGTTTATACCCGCTTGTCCTCTCTGTAAGCCGACTTCAGAAGACGCCCTCTTTCGNTTCGGTATCCAATGAATTGTTCAGTATGTTTATACCCGCTTGTCCTCTCGGTAAGCCGACTTCAGAAGACGCCCTCTTTCGTCCGTTCTCCTCATGAGCTTCTTCCACCGTAGTTTAATTCCAACCAGAAGATTTTTGATGTAGATCGTATCTTGTTTCCTTCCAAAGTGTTTTAGGTAGCTGCCGTTCTTTTCTAGACTCTGCATTTTGTCTACATGTTGCTCCAATTCAGTCTTTAACTTCTACATAAAGAAAAATCATGAAGTTATTATTTCAATGATCGATTCTGTACTAGCATACTACAAATTTTGATTCAGTATAATTTATCATTCTATACAAAACTCAGACAAGAGCCTTACATTGTGTTCCTCAATCTGTACAGTGACTTTGTCCACCAGCTTGCTTGGATATTTGAAAGACCTCATTGCAATTTCGGCATTGTTTAACCATTCTGTAAACGCTTTGAGCGTGTCGTGGAAATCGCCAACATTTCGAAGATGCTCAGAGAGTTTATCCTTAAAACAGAAAAGAAAGCGAATATTACTAAATAAATTCTTTGAAGGAGCTGGTTTTGCTCTAACAAACCATTTGCTGATGTCGGAGTAATGTTCTCGATACCAACCTTTCTTTTATCGGCGCGGTCTTGAGTGTCCCTCCACCGGTCGCCAAGTTTCTTAATTTTCTCCGTGATTTGGGCTACATCCTCTGGCGGACACGACTTAGCCAACTCTTGTCCTTTCGCAATCAGTCCCTGAGCTGCATCGTATTTTGACTGCAGTTCCTCATAGTTTACCATGAAAGCATCAAATTGGATTTTTGAGGTCTCAGGAAGGGCCCCGCATGGAGGAGCCGCTTTCAGTTCTGTGCGGAAGTCATTAACCCACTGATACATATCATCCACTTCTCCCAGGTACTTTTTCACCTGACGGACATTCTCATGTAATTTGGCTTCTTTGTCCCGTAAATTGGCTTGAGTGGCCCGGAGCTGTTCGTTCATGGTGTCCCTCTTTTCCTTTAACTCGGGACAGTCTTGGATTGCATCAATAGCTGAACTCAGTTTCTTACAAAGTTTGTCTTGATTCTTTAAATCGTTGTTCATCACCTAATTAAAACAGACCATGGTATTTCTTTATTCATAATTATTTGATTGGTTTGGAAGTAAGCTCCATGGCGATGATCACTTATGTCTCAATTACTAGTTAATGATGATACTAACCTGTAATTTCTTCATGAATGTTTCCAAGCATTTCGAATCCCCCTTCACATCATCAAACTTTTCCAGATCGGACTGCATTTTTTCTAGACTACTTAAGCTATCGTTTACACCAGCTTCCAGTTCACCCAGCTTCAGCTGCATGCCACTCAGCTTACCCTTCAAGAACACAAAACACCAATTCAGTTTGTGAACGACAACACACAAATTTTGATACGTAATGGAAGTCAACGTAAAGGCAAAGATAACGAACAGTGATCAATCTCGAAAGTATAATTTATGATGAAAGGCAATGTGTTCAAGAACCTCTCTATCGGCAATCCCTTTCAGTAAAGCAGTCCATCTCTGGTTGATATCTTCCACCGGTCTCTGTAGGACCTCGGCGGCCACCGGTGACATGTCTTTCAAGGTAGCTAACTCTTGGTTTAGCTGCTGAATGTCTGCCACGTGAGGGTGAATATCGTATTTGTTAGACTGCAAAACAAGGGTGGTAAAAGGATGCGTAATTTTCGATTTATTAGTACTGGATTCCAGGTTAGTTAACTTTAGTAAATTCATAATATAGGAATATTTTGATGTCGATGAAATGCTGGTAACATAATTTGATATAAAGTAAAAAGGAACTGAATACAAAAATAGTAAACTAAGTATCTAATTGTATCTGTAAATAGAAACATGCAACACCATGCAGAGGTAGAAAGAACCAACCAAATGTATACGCATGCATTGCAGAAAACACCGTGCCTATGCGCAAATTAATAATGGTCAATGGAAAATGGTCAGAATAATAGAATATGAAACAGAAATGGGAAATGAATTAGTAGAATTAAAATCTGCAGGATGCCAAACAAATATTTCTATTTTACAAAACCACAGTAATGGATATTAGTAATACATGTTACTGTACACTAAGTAGTCACGTGCGCATTACTGGTCACATGACATGCTAAACAAAGTATAATACAAACCCCTTGAGGTTCAATATAAATGTTACTCGCAAACACCTGCAACATATTTTATAGGAAGACGTCAACCAAAGCAGAAATGTATACACCAAGTCCACTTAAAAAGATGTCATTTAGAAAAATAGATAGAAAAATTTGATTATGGAAGATTCAAAGAAATATATCATAGTTTGTAAAAACGTATTACAAGTTTTCATTATTGAAAAATACCTATGTTATTCTCTACATTATTACAAGTTTTGTGATTAAAAAGTAACTGCTACGATTCTGTGTAATTAGATTGATTATCTTTTGAACGACTTATCTACCTACATATACATGTGTGTCAATTAAGAAAGCATCTCTTAGTTAGTGAATTTACACAGTCTGTATATAATATCACATTTGATGATTGTATGAAATATTTTTGATATATATAATAAATATATAATAATTCCAATCATGCAACACACTTCGAAACAAATACGAAATAAATACATATATATGTATTATGTGTGTTATTCATGCAGCAAGAAGCAGACGAGATACGTTAGGTGTTTTACCTTCAGCTCCTCTATCTGAGTTTTCAGGGTCTGGGGATGACTGGATGGAGTCTCCATATCGTCCAAGGTTTGTTCCGCTAATGGCATCCAATTCATGATCGTCTGAAACAATATAATAATAAATCTGTATAACCTGGATTTGAGAGAATTTAATTGTGTTCCACACACTGTATAAAGCAAATGTTAAATCACCTCTTGGAGTTCTTGGAATTTTTCGGTGTGTCCAAGGGCCTTCTTTAGATCTTCTTCCCTATCGCGTGCAATATCGTGTACATCATCGGCCAACATGTGAATGTCTTCCAGTTGTTTTCTTATTTCCATCAGACCTGGGTCACTACACAACCCACTTAGTTCTTCTCCAAGCTGTCTGCATTCTTCATATGAAAGTCTTGCCTTTCCAAGTTCTTTCCGTAATTCCTGAAACGAAGGGAAAGTTACAAGAGTAAAATGATCCTAGTTTGCTGCCATCAGTAAGTTGTTCAATGGTTTTATCTGCTGTTCCGACCTATAAGATAGTTTTTTAATCGTTTCACTTCACTCACCTTCAACTCCTTCTGTTGTTCCTCAACTGTGGAAGAGTCAACACCAGGCGGTTCTTGAGAGAGAAAATTATCCTTCAGATCCCGTAGGTTGGACATAGTGTCATTACAAGAATCAAAGAACTTCTCCGCTACCTTCATGGCACTGGCCAACTCTCTTTCCCGTTTCAAAGCACCCTCTCTGGTTTGATTGTTGATTGATACAATTTCTGACAACTTCTGCTTGAGGTCTTCAGCTAGTCCAAGCAAAGGAATATCATAAATTCAAATTAATTTCAGACCGGAAAATTTCTGATATTCTGATACTGGCATTGCTGCATCACTGACAGAGGTTTCAAATGTTGACTCGTAAGATAATTTTCTTTACCTTCACTAGGATCCTCCACACCCTGATCTAGTACCCTCTTTACAGCTTCATCAGCTGCTGCAATAGCTGGGCACTGGCTTTCCAGATCCTCCAACAACATCTAAAAGAAAGCACCAGATAACATGGTAAAATAAATTTTCATGTAGTTAAATACATTCTTATCATTTTTTAGAAAGATTGATCAGTTTCGATGACCTGTTCAAATAAAACTAAATCACATTTGGACTGTTCAGTCAGTACCTCAAAGTTACTAAACTCACAAAGCATCCTTAAAATATTTACCGTTAAATTCATATGTATCAAAATCTTACATTATTTTGCCTGATTTCGTCCCGCAGTTTATCAGGACTAGCTGCTACAGAATCGGCTGTTGCTAAATCTCTATTCAGCTGAGCAAGATCACTCAAAACATGATCCAAAGAATCAGTAACCTCTTGAGTCATCTTACTTCTGGCGATGGTGAGCTCTTTTGCTTTTTCTCTAGCTTGAGCTTTGAGTTTTTCATACTGCTCGTTATACTTTAAAAGTTTAGTTTGAATATCTCCTGCATCATCATCACAACAGAGCTCCATCAATTCAAGACCTGTGGTATTTAGATCTTCCAAGAAAGGTTTGTGGTCTTCAATCTTTTGTTGAGTCTCCTGGAAAGATCATAGTATTGTACTGACAATATGTGTTTATATGCTAATATTTTCAGCAGTGAAAGTCTGGGAAACTAACGAGACATACCTTGATATTATCCAGCTGCTTTTTCACTTGTTCCAATGTGTTCCCTGGTGACGAATGGGCCTTTAAGTCTGCTTCCATTTCATCTAGCCAGCTATGAATCTCTACTTGGTTTTCACTGAAGTGCGTTGCTAGAGGAAGAGCAGACTCCAGTTGATGCAGACGTTCAGCGCTTAACTGGCAGACGATATCAGCCTGTGTTTTGATGCTTTCAAGCCGAGATTTAATTTCGTCCGTTTGGGCATTGGTTGTCTCTCGTAACATTCTGTGACACTTGTTGATTATGTCTTTGACAGCATTTCTTTTTTGATTTAGGTCCATGTTAAATGACTAAAATATATGCAATTTTTATCTCATAATACCCATGCATGTACTCACAACAATTTATACTATAAGGTTTGAATTTAGATGAATTGTCCAGTGTAATGAAATCATACCTGGTGATCATGAAGTTGTACAGTAAGTGTTTCTGGTTCAACATTAACTGGCTCTGCAGTGTTGATTTCATTTTCAGCTTTATCAAGGTATTTAAGCATTCCATCAATTTCTGTCAAAGCCTAAAATGTTCCATGTGAATTAGTGGAATAAGTGTTAGGATAAAACATGCTAACTTTGTTTCTTCTTGAATTACTTACCTCCAAAGATACTTGCTGTACCAGATGTTCAGTCAATTCATGCCATTTTACTTCCACCTCCCCGAGACATTCCTTCATCGCAAACTGGTCACACACTCGTTCATCCTCCATAATCTGTTTGGCTGATTGTCTGAGTTTTTCCATGTCATATTCCTTTTCACGTTTGTCGTTATATAACAAGTCTATTTTCGCTTTTATAGTCTTTTGATTTGCACCCTTTTGTCTCGATTTTAATGAAGTGATTGCATCAGTGAGCCAGGAGTCCATCTGACCAATGCTGTTCTCTAGTTCAGAAACACTACAAGCAACATCTTCAATTTCCATAGTGATCTGGTCGGCTTCTTTTTCTACCTCTACCATTCTAAAATAAATAGATGTACACTTATCATACATGAACACTAAATACAACATTTATATATCTTTTCATGGTTTAAAATTCGCCCATAGGTGTTTGTGTATCTTTAATCATTACCTTTCACTGAGTTCAAGTATCATCCCCTCTGCATCATCGTCAGGAGTGTTTTGTCCACTTTCTTCCGATACCCTTTCCAAAAGTACTTTATTGGTTTCGATTTCTCCGTTTAAAAGACGCTGTTCCTTTAGCTGCTGAGCAAGTTTATCCTTCTCTAAACTGATTAATGGCCGATCTCCTAATGTGCTTTCAGTCTCTGACATCCATCGAAGGAGTCCATCCAAACGGTTCCTGAGATTTTGTTGCTGTGATACAGCTGAGGATAATTCCTCCTCTTTCTCACCGATTTCCCCCTGTAAAGCTTCATGCTTCTCTTTAATCTCTGACATTGAATTCTTAACTTCGTCGGCTTTTTGTTTCATGTTTAACTCATTTAAACCTTTGAATAATTTTCCACCACTTTGGAGAAGGTCCTTTAGTTTTCTATCTTGTCCTAAAAGATCCGCTTTCAGGTCTTTTACAAGTGACAAGTCCTTGGCATCTCTTTCTGGGTTTTTGCCAAGACCATTTCCATGAATGTTGCTAAGACGAGCCTCGATTTGAGGATACACGGAAGAAAGCTTCTCCTTTAAATCATCGAAACCTTTCTTCTGCTTCATCAGGGCGGCCAATCTTTCCATATGCTTAGAACAATCACGTGACACATCTTTATATTTTTCTTCCAGGGATTCAATTTCATCATCGATGATGTTGTTATCAACCTCTTCTTTAATAGGTGGCAGAACCTGCATTCGCTGACGGTAAGCTTCAGCCTCTTTTTCGAATTCCTAGAAGACAAGTTATGAAATAGACAAATTCCTGAGATATGGGTGAGTACCATAATTTCTACACGTAATGAAATACATAACACTTACTTTACCACATCTTACGAACAAATCAAAATGTTGACATGTGCATAGATCAACATCATCATCGTCATCATCGTATATGTACTTGTTTGTTATATAGCTCTTCTTCACGGTGGAAATCATTTTTCGTACATCAAGAGCCAAATTCTCACACTCATTATAATTTTCAAACAGTATTCAGGTAACGAAATACAATGTAGTTTCGTTTCTATTGCATTGGCATGATCTCAAACGAGGTAAACCAATATCCATCAATTCGATATCTTCCTCCGATTCCCATCAAACAAAACAATGTACATGTATTCTTGTGTCACCCTCAAAATCAACAATATCTCCTCCTTTCAATTAAACAAGTACGTTACAAAACAGTTCGAACAACACTATTTTCAAATAAACTACACGAAGAACCCGATCTATAAATAATTCATGGTTTTGATGTTCCAATTATCATCTCGAGAATGAATTGAACTTTAAATTACTGTTGATGCCCGTCAAATTGATGCCAAGAGTGTTATGTTCCTCTATCGTACATTACGTACTGAATTCTCTCTTAAAATGGCATGGCGAACTTCTGGATTTAAAGGCTTTGTAAACAAACCATTGTGGAAGCAGTGAAAGAAGTTGAATGAGGAGATGGATAACGCTAGCAATCCATGATAGAAACTGAAAATTTCATAAACCGATTAATGCCTTATCTAGCGCTTCTTTTTCCTATGACAACGTATTCAAGACGCGTTGTGAACCAAAGAAACATGGGGATTATGTCAAATGCACTACAAAAAGTCTATGAAAAAAACCCAACAATAATCAATTGGAATGTCACGCATCGATTTTAAAACGTATAGCGAATTCTCGATAAGGTATGTTTGTAAATGCGTCAAAATTTAAAAGAACTGGTGAAACGAAATTCAGTAGTAAAGCAAGCGAGGTTATGTTTTTAAAAAAATCAATTAGAATGAACCTACAATAATTAAACAAACTTAAATTTGTAAGAAAATAATCATTTGCGTTTTCATCGGATTAAAACATGAATCTATGGTTCATAATGAATAAGCTTTTTATTCTTTTAGAACGTACAAAAACTTTTCGAACGTTGATTTCTGAAGGCCATTACTATTTTGCAGACGTTTAAAGGATTATAAAGTTTAAGGAAACGCTGGAGGAACTGTTCTTAAGATTACAAGATGAACAAACTCACTGAAGCGTGGATCCCGATCGCCTTCAAAAATGTCCTTCTAGAATTTTTATACTTTTCAGTGTCATCAACATTTCACGACAAATGCTATTAATACTTCCTACCTCAAATATTTCTTCGAGTGATTGACATTGCAAATCTCCAACATCATCCGCCATTACAGACTCAGCCAAAAGGAAACACTCCAACAATCACCTGTTCTCAACCCATGTCGCCACCCGTTTATCTCTCTCTATGCTTAATAATCATTACCCTGGCCTATCTAATATCTAAGTATATATAGTGGACCTGATATCCAAAATCAGTTATTTAAAACATTTCAGAGCCAATGATTCGCAACATGAGAACGAATTATTGATGAGTATATGTTGATCTGAGGTCACTCCATTGAAAAGAATCTAATTCCACCAAAAAAGGCCAACCAACATTAAATATGATCCTTGTTTAACAGAATCTAGGCTATACAATCACTTCTCCTGACGGCGTTTCTGCTTTCTCTTCCTCGCAGGTGTCGGTTTATCCATATGGTCTTTAGATTTTTCTACCTTTGGTTTACGATTAGTGCTGTGCGTAGCACGGGAAAAAATCAATGTCTCCGAGGCAGTTAGTTTGCATATTTAAAGTTCCGTAAAGAGTATTAATCGGGCTTCGGTTTCATTGACATTATCATTAAATCTAATAATCCCCAGAAAAAAAAAGAACCCACAGAGAACATCAACGAGTGTGATAGGTATGTGATAATAGAATTTGTACACTTTCCTAATTCCACTCACAATCTGGAAGCCTGGGTTGGAATCCCAATCCCGACCCCGGATCAGACTTGAGACGTTCAACATGGTTATTATTCTTTCGCCATGCAATCAGCATTAACAGTAAAAGTCACGGGCTTTTCGATGTAAAGGTGAAGATATTAGTGATTAATCCCATAAATCCTATAAAGAGATGGGCAAACACTGACCCTTGGATATACCAGAGGCGGGGCCACGTGCCTATGAGGGGTAAGCATTGCCTGTTGACCGGTCACACACACCGTGATCCCTATACCCTGATCAGATAAACGGAGTACTAGTCATCCATTGTCAAAATCGATTTGACTGTAGGCGTTAACACTATAGAACCCTCACAGCTAGGAACGCAAGCGCCATGCACACATCAAAATTGTGTTACTGCACAAAAAGCTAACAACCCCTATATATGAGCAAAAAATTCTCTCGAATGAACGTAAAGCTACATAAAATAACTTTCAAAATCATAGTGAAAGGTAGCCAGTTAAATAACATATAATTAACACTCAATACACAGACCTTGAGGTAATTACTAAAGCTATTTGAACACGAATTGAACCAAATACTGTCAATTCCACCTTCGTTTTGTCTCTTCAATACAAGTTAAAGAAAACAATAACAGTTTATAAGCGTAACATCATCTACTGATGTTTCTCTTTTCCGTCCACTAATATTACCTGTGCTGTGTCTCTAANTAATACAAGTTAAAGAAAACAATATCAGTTTAAAAGCGTAACATCATGTACTGATGTTTCTCTTTTTCTTCCACTAATATTACCTGTGCTGTGTCTCTAAAATCATCAGCCATTTTGATAATGCCAGAAATTTCTGCTTCTTTTCCTTGTAATTCTTCGATAAATTCCTAAAATCAAAATCATGTTATTTTTTAAATCAATTTTTATGATGAGCCACAGTAACGTGGGATTTTCCTTTTCTCGAATCTAGGGAGTCAAATGCCAAATACATCATTTAACCTTGTTATGCAGTGTAAATGGAAAATATAGTTACCTTGAAACTTTTGTACTGATTGTGAATGTTATCCTTGGATGACTGAAGATCACGTGACCTCTCTATAGCCTGGTCCAGCCATTGGTCAATCTCCTGTAATGTTGTGTAGAATTGTTCTAGGTCCTCGGTCATTTTCTGAAATCTTTTACGTCTGCTCTCAGTTTCACCAAAAGCCTTAGATGAAAAATACAGTTCACATCTCAATGAAATCATAACAAACTCATTTTTTCTGATTTCAAACTAAATCGAAAAGTATGAATACGTTACAAAATTGTGTTTATAAAACTGATATAGGCCTATTTCTCAGAGACGTCCATTCCAAATTTTGAACCATAAAGTTTACCAGAAGAGTATAATGTGCGTTCAGATACCCAATGCTATACAATTTAAAACATTAGTGTCTAAAGCAATATTCTCTCACCAATTATCACGTATATAGTTGCAGAATTAAAAACTTTTTAAGAAAGCTGTCAGCAAAGGATGACAACCTTTCGGTTAAAAATGAAGCTTATGCAATATTTTTTTCTACAATAGCACTGTTATGGTTCTGTATGAACCAAGTTTTGAGTGGGTTTTTTTTAAAATAGAGATATTTAGTTTTTCGTTTTGAATATATGTGGGAAGAAACTGACAAATATAATTTCAAGAACATTTTTGGCATTTATTTGATTTACATGATATCCCATACTCTATTATATTTACATTCCATGATGCAGAAGCCTGCAAAATCCAATGTTGAAATGTAGAAAACCTAGGGTGTTTATTTTTCGATAAATTACTATACAATATTCATGTAAAATACAAACACCCTCGTAAAAATGACGATATATCAAGAGCAAATATAGCAATGAGTTGGATTCTTCCATGAAAATCGTTAAATCGAGTTTTGAATCTGTCTTTTATCTTTCAGAAGACCACTTACAGCATTAAACCGAATTTTGAGGTCGGACACGTTGAAGCGGAGTTTTTGGAATTGTTGTGCTCCGTCTTCCTTCCGGTCTTTCTGGTTGTTGTTAATCATCTCCTCCGCGTGGTTGATGGACGCTGTCACACCCGCCTTTCTTTTTACCATGTCGTCTTGTACAGCCTAGAGTCACAACATTAATATCAACATGCAATTTAAAATATCAGCATACCTATATTTATCGAACTAAAGAGATTAACCAAATCATCACCCGTCTTATCTTTTAAAGGTACTACTTGACGGTGTTTTTGTAGAACCAATGTTGTTTTGTTCTCTAATCAGTCCATGTCTGACAGAAATACAATCACTTTGCTAAATCATTAAGATGTCAATCAGCACACATACCACAGTACTCTATATATGACCTACTTGTTCATCCTCTTCTTTGCCGAGGTGAACAAGAACAGATCCAAAAAGACAGATACTCCAATGAACTAAAACTCCAAATACAAATTGTTTTTCTTCGAGAAAAAACACTATGTAAGAACACAATCCACAAAGAAAAAGAATACAGAGATAAACGAGAAGTTGCGTAAACGAGGATTGGTTTGTATACAAACGTCTAATGACAGAATCCAAACGATATTGTTACAAGAGTATTTGGTATTGCAAATTAAGCCGCACTCTGTTTAACCCTTAACATTTAAACATTTGGTAGTCATAAAATTTCACTGTGTTTTAAGTATTAGTTTAATTCTGCGGTTTGTCACAACCTTCCTAAAATACAAACTACTAAGGTACTAATTCGGATCCAAAGAGTGCGTCGACCATCTTTTTATTGTGTACACTTTGTTGCTACAAGAGAGTGTAGCGATCCTTTCCTAATACAATCTTAACGTAGGGATTTCTGTTTCAATCACTGTAATTGATTGTTTGCAAAAGCTGTATCTCCTCGTCCGTTATCTTACATTAAAGAAGAATTTGTCAGTGTCCCACTGAAGCAGAACTCTTCACATCCTAACCCGGTGATAAACACTCGAATTCATTTCCGATTTCTGACTATCAAAACGAATCCCTTCTACAGTTTTAATCCATTACGTACATGTATACAGTACTTCTTTTCGTATTTTAACACGCTACTGTATATTTCATATGAAATTTCAATGTATTTTCCTCAAACAGTTGGATTTCTATAACAGTCTATAAAGAAATAGCTAGAACAGCGAAACAGTTTTAGTGAATGCACTTACTTCTTTGTTGAACTTTAGAGAAAGTAAGACGGGATCTTTATCTTTGGTCCATTTATACCTCTCTGACACTCTGTAGACCCCACGTTTCTTGACAAGTTTCATCGTTTACGCTCTGTATTTACTTCAGATACACAAAGATTGTCAACGGCCACATTGTATGTATCAAGCCGTTTACAGATATCCGTGAAATTCAGAATACACAAGGTACTGTGCAATTTGNCCGGCCACATCGTATGTATCAAGCCGTTCACAGATATCCGTGAGATTCAGAATACACAAGGTACTGTGCAATTTGTTCATAGCTAATAATTTCCCATGAGAACTATAAATTGTTAACTAACGAAGCCATGGATTTTCTTACGGCCAAATCTGCGTTGGTTAATATAATTCCTATACGCAAAGTTCTCCATCTTCACACAACATCCTGAACAACACAATGATGACAGAAGAAACACCTTCCGAAGGTAACTCATTAGAATAAGTGGTGCACACATGAAACATAGAGGTCAAACTGGGTCAACATCTGGGCGAGGGTGACAGCTCTAAACCCCGCAAGGATAACAATGTCACTGACTCCTGGGGGTGCACACTTATCAGACACCTTATATAATGCTATCTAAGCGCAACGCTGTACTTACAAAATAACTTTCTATTACGTGGTTTTTTTTTTCTTCACTTTTTATGTGCATATCAAGAATGACAAAAATGTAGAACACAAGCCATTTCCTCCTCTAGATATACCTGATTGAGCCATCGATATTAATCAGAACAGCGATCAACTATTCACGGCTTCTTTGTGCATTACACTACAAGGATTATTTGTTATATTTTGACAAAGTGATCGTATGACAAATCCATCAAGGCTACTAAAAACATTAATTTTATCTTATGTGACCACCTACACCCAACCCTACTGTATATCTAAAACGCTTATGAAAGTCCTTGTATTGTCGTTTAATCAATTACAAAGTAGGATATTAATTTATTTATACCTTGATTTCTTCTGATTGTCCGTGCAGTTTTTCCATTCTTTGGTGTGGTTTTTTCTGGGAACCTAGCTTCTTTTCTATTTCGGTCATCCAATCCGAGTTTTCCTTAACATCCACCAGAGCTTGGACGATTTCTTCATCGGCAGCTAACACTAAACAACCCGTCTCTGGGTCCAACTTCACGTTGGAGTTCATGGTGAGAAAACCGTTAGCCAATGCATCTCTGAGAGACATTTTATGGTTATTTGGTGCCACAAAAGTTGTGGACCTTGGGTTGACTCTGCTAGAGTCAATAAGTTCTTTTAGAGTGACAGAAGTATCAACAAAATCGTCCACGCCTATCTTGCAATCAATAAGACCATTAGCAATAGCATCTGATAGAGACATAGCTCTTCCTGTTTTGGGGTCTATCACCATTCCTGTTTTGGGATCGAACCGTCCAGACTTGATCAAACTATCGAGAGACTGAATATTGTTATTTTCTTTATCCACAACATAGACATTTTCGGGATTTAGGAGACCTCGGGATATGGCTTCCTGGATGGTGATTGGCCTGGATCGATCTCCTGGAATGAAGTGACCTTTATCTGGATTTATTCGACCTTTCTGAATCAATTCGTTTAGTGAGAGTTTATCCAAGGCATCCAGTAAGCTCTTGGCAGCAGCAGGATCTACTTTCGAGGTCTGTATGGCCTCACCCAGAGACATCAATTCACCGGATCGAAGATCCTTAACAACACCGTTCTGAAGATCAATAGATCCAGCTTTAATTGCTTCTTCCAACGAAATGTGACCTTCAGAGTATGGAGCCGGTAAAACTGGAATACTGGTGTCCATTACTTTCTGGAGACGTTCTAAAGTTTTTGCATCCATGGTCATTTTTTCGGGGTCAATATCGCACATTACGACTCCCACTTTGTCTGCCTGTTCTAAAGACAAAGCCTGGGGAATTTTCTTATTCTTGTATTTACCGGTTGAAGGATCATACGAACCATTTTCGATGGCTGTAGCAAGATTCATGAGTTTTTGTGATGGCACGTCATAGAAATAAACGAGATTAGGATCAATGACTCTTTGCTGTATTGCTGATTGAAGAGACATTGAATTTCCAGATGAAGGGTCTATCACAAGACCTGTTTCGGGATCGAATTTTCCTTCTTTGGTCAAGTTTTTCACACTACAATCTTGGTAAATTCTTAACAAATCCTGAAGTAAATCGGGTTCTATAAAATTTCTGGTAGTTGCTTGTTCTAAAGATAAAGATTCACCGTGTGGCAATTTGTATTCCCCAGTTGCAAAATCTATCACACCCTTTTCGTAAGCCTCCTGCAGTGAAATGCTTGTCAAGTCATTGGGATCTATTACCATTTGCTCCTCTGGGTCAAGTCGAGCGCGCAGCTTATCAAACATTATAGAATTCGGAGTTTGCTTGGATCCATCCATTGAATCCGCACCTTCATCATCTCCAGGAATGTATCGCTGCTTCTTCATCTGAAGTTGTTTCAGAATCATCACGTCTGGTCCTCCACTGGCAGCCTCCGATGGAGTGATATATTGACCCCGGATCAAACCTTGTCTGATAGCATCCTCTATTGCAATAGTTTCCCCCGTGTGAGGATTTCTGTAAAGTGAGTTTACAAGATCGATAACTCCGTCTGTCATAGCACGTTTTAAAGGTATTTCGTCACCTGTAGCAGGGTCCACCACACCAGTGACCCTGAATCCAACATCAGCAAAATCAACAAAAGTGAAACATTCATTCTTTTCAGCGTCTTCCATTACACCTGGGTCAACAACAAGATACCCGTTCTTCACTGCCTCTAAAAGATCGCACTCTTCCCCAGTGACAATATTCTTGTATTTTCCGGATTTAGGATCCAGAATACCCAATGAAACGGCTTCTTTAACTCCAATCCATTCACCGGTGCGAGGATCTATGACACCAGCAACTGGGAAAATCTGAGTCTCTAGAGTGTTTCTCATCGGCGAAAATCCATCATCTTGTGAATGTCCGTTTGGAAGGTTGTCCCTCATGTCTACAGTGATTAGTCCTCTGTGGATTGCTTCTGGAATGGACATAGATTTGCCAGTGGTTGGATCAGTGTAAGTTCCATGAGCCTGGTCTAAAATTCCTTGAGCCATGGCTTGGAATACCGTTAACCGCTGTTTGGTTCTAGGGTCCATAACTCCAGTTATGGTGAAAGCCTGCACTTCTTCAGAACATTCTGGAAAGTCACTGCTGACGTCATTTGGCAAAACAGACGACATTACTCTTTTCAGTTGTCTTTTTCGGCGAGGTGGAGGCTTTGGTCTCTTTCCTTTTTGTCTCTCATGAATGATCATTTCTGCTTTCACACTAGTGATCACGGTATCACGAGACTGAGTGTTTACTTCTACCATTGGCAAGGTTCTGAAGAAGAACAAAAATTGTAGCAAATCATAAAAATAGCAAGTATTCTTTTGAGTTTTGATGTAAAGTGTATGCCAAAATATTCTACCTTTCAAAGTAAGCCTTAGAGGAGTAGATACGGTTGCCATCTCCTTTCAATAAAAGCTTTTCTTGTTCTTTAGATTCAGACAATCCCTGTTTGTATGACTTTGCATAAGTCAGAAATTCCTGGAAGGTAGTAAATCAATACAAAAACATAAGTCAGAAACCTCTGGAAGGTAGTGAATAAATACAAAACATTTCTGTGAACACCAAATCTTTGTATATCAAAAACATGATCCTGACCTTATAGTGAACCAACACCTTGGAGTTTGCCTGCCATTTCTGGGTTGTTCCGTTGGTGTAATCTTTTTCACCTATGGATCATAATGAAAAATAATAAAAAGTAATCTTGCATATATATACTAGTTTTGATATAAACAAATTAAATAAANCATCATAATAAAAAATAATAAAAATGAATCTTGCATATATGTACTAGTTTTGATATAAACAAATTAAATAAATATTCACCTGATTTCACTTGACTTATTATCTTCCTGAAGTTAGTGACATTGGCCATCATAATTTTGAAGTCTGGATCTTCTGCTGACTGTGGCCGTAGCAGCTGGACGGCCTCGTTCATCAACCTCATCAACTCAGCCTTCTGTCCAGAGGATATCCGAGAAAGCTGGAAACCAACAGAACTTCGGTAAATATTGGGTCTAGATTTAACGAACATTTCTGATCTATGTTTATTTTCTGATTTATTTCATTGAGATATTGTAATATGAACCTCTCTTTCCTGGGTGTCTTTGATGTTGTTGGATATGAACTGGATAAGCTGGGTCCGCAGACGTCTCAGCGTGGTGTCCCAGTGGATGACAAGCTGTTCTTTGATCCTGTCAGGTACAAAGTTTATATACTCATATAAGCAGCCAACATTGTAGTGGGTTTACAAAATTGTTGAAACCATATTCTTCATGAAGAGCATACTAGGAGTTCGATAATGCTACATTCTATCATTTGGTTTGCATACTAAATTTAGAACAGTGAGAAAAGGTTATTAGCCTAATAACATTGAGTCTGCATCATCATTTCTCCAACGGGAGGTACTGTTAATCAATATAACAAATCTCTGGAGAACTTCATGAACAGACAACCGTATGGTTTTTACTTTATAAATTTTATCTTGTGTACCCTACAGCGACTTGATATCAGATCTAACATCGTTATTCATTATAGTAATATAATAAGAATAACCAATAATTTAATTTCGCGGAGGCGACCTGATAGTGCTGCCTTCAGTCCAGCGAGGAGTCCCAGTTGATATAATAGACAATAGTTTCACATCATTTAAACACGTAAACAGTATGTAAAAAACTCTGTTCTATACCCGTTCATGATTGATATGATCAAAACGCAAGAACACTACGTCAACATCCTGAAGAGACATAAGTGTCGAAATGCGCAATTTTGGTCCATCAAAAATTGACGGTATAAGATTATATCTAAGACTGCAGTAAAAGATATAAATATACATAATTTATATACAGAAAATTGAATGATTATTCTACGTGTTAGTCCACATGCGAGAATTTTCACTCCATATGGAGACCCACCACATCGCGCGAAGGCTGTTCAAAATTTAGGCCTAGTTTCGCACTCGGGGCCTTCTGACAGGAGGGATATTTTTTCGTGGCCAGACCTTCTATGACACGGGACCTCGGTTTTCCCGACATTCATATGTAAGGACCTCCCTTTTAGTCACCTCATTCAAAAGCAGCACGGGATCTGGGACCTATTCTAAACCGAGCCCCCAGGTCGTACTACGAGAAGAATTAAAACCATGCGTAGTAACAGATACAGCAGTCTCATTCCAGTATTCTCTGCCTTATTTTCAAAAATAATAGTTGAGACTGATGAGAAAGTCGTATAGTGGTGAAGGGTTTATTGTTCCGCAAGTCATATCCCTGAGTATTGTAAAGAGGTCCTTGAATATATGTGCGTGAACTTTTTATCAGAAAAGCAGACGATGGGAGCATACGGACTGAAATTTCATAATAGGGAGCCCAAAATGTAATAAATAGATTTGTGTAAATCATCTACATCCGAGCCTGACACGCCACCAAGTTTTTCAAACACAATCTGAACCTACATATAGAATTATCTTGCTGCCTCTTTTTGTTTTGGTAACTTAAATTACTAAGTAGTCCTTCCAAGTCCAACTATTCGGATTCATTTACACTCCTAATAGCTAAGCAGCACACGGGTCCATAGTGACGGCAAAAACTATAACTATTGTAATTAAAACGTTCGTATTTAGGTTAGACTCATTTTATTCTTCACAGAATGTAAATATATTTGTTTTTTAATGATCACTGTATACGATCGGTATACTTTTCGTAATTGTGCATCAATGACATCAAGAAGCTTCTTCAGTCTGCCCTAATTCAACTTTAATTTTTTTTCTAGTCACAATTTGTATTCTGGGTTTTCTTATTTTCAGGTTTTCTATGCTGCGGTAACTCATACCATATATTTTTTTAATCTACGTTTAGCACCCATTTCAACTACTGAATGTACACAGACTTATCTCCTTTATATACAACGAATGAAATATAACGTATGTATTATATACACGACTTTACCTTTTAGGGTGTTTAAACCAACACAACATCTAGTACACGATGAGTTGAAAAACTGATAATAAAATAACAATTGTTCACTTAACGTACGGGATTTTTTCACCCACCCATGTTACCTGTAACATTTTTTAATCTCATCGGAAATTCCATTTGACTATACATTTAGCATACCAAGATGGTTGCATAAAATCTGTCAATTTGGAAACCTTGTATTTAGGTAAACATATTCATTCTTCCTTCCAAAACCTTTAAAAAAGTTTCATAACTCCCCAGAAATTATTAAATCTCTATAATCACATGACAAATATAATTAAGTTCAGAACGAAGCATATTTTTCTCTGTCCCGATCCCTCGATTAAATCGGAACGATATTCAATAATTTCAGAAACCTGTCCCTTTCGATGAATTCAGAAATAAATAAACAATGACCTTGACGTTTCTTAATTTTTTTTTTGTTGTTGTAAGAATTACTTTCATCTTTATCGCTCACGTCACGTGATCAGTTTGTTTCACTGTATATCTATGGTACACTATATAGACGAATGTTACGGAAAATGAACGTGTGAACATGCCAGTATTCAAAAATAATGATATTTGTAAACTACGAGTTCTATTACAAAAGTCAAGCTTAATTGACTTGGCACTTCATTAAAAATCGTCTTTCAAGTATTATTGAATAATTCAAATATCAAGCAGGATATCGATGTGCATTTTCTTCGATAAGCCATAACCTCAAAGAGAAACACTACAGCTCAATTTGGCGTAATATAAAAATTACAATTTCCATATCTCGTCAGATTTTGTTGAATACAAATATGCGAACAATAACGTTGAAAAACTTCTTGTTTAATTTGCGCAATAATTTCATACTTTTGACGGCCCATACAAAAAAAACATAGTTATCCGCATTTTGGTCTTACAGCGATAAACAGCAGCATGTCGATCACAGCAGAGAGAAAACAGAATAGACCAATTCTGAAAGATTTAGAGAACAACTCATACGCAAATATAATTTAACGTGAGGATGATGGCAGTGTTGTACCCGTATGATAAACCGAGAGAAGGGAGACCTTGTAGGAGACACATACGCAGGGCTTTAAAGTAAGTGCTATTTTTATCGAACACGTTCATGTGTTAAACGAAAAACATTGTTTGGTCAATTAAAACAATGAAAATTTTCCGTTAGAGGATATGATTTGTATTTACTTCATTAAGAAGCGGGGGGGGGGGGCGGTAATCCCATATGTGAAAGCGAGTGTGGATTTATTTGATAAGTTTTTAATCACTAGCATTTTGGCCATCATTCTGTAATCACGTGAAATAAATGCCCGGCCCGAGTCGCATGAAAACCTTTAAATTCCAGATGATCTTCAGAAGCCCATTAAAGCAATAGAGTCATTCAAATTGTTCAATATTGTCGATCGGTACGTTTCTCCATCAATTTAAAACATCGATAGATATTTTAGAGATACATTGTATTAAAATGTGAAGAAAATGAGCTGAAGTTCTCTTTAAAAAAGCCTGTTTGTAAATTGTCCTTAAAGCATACTTAGTGTATACAATATTTATCATAAGGATTGGATTTACAGAAACTCAACCAAGATATAAATAGGGTTATACATGTGATCAGTTAAACATATTATCGATAGAAATAACACATTTAACCGATAATTTCTCGTACCGTTATTGATTGATATCGAGGTACGTGTCCAATATCCCTATATCTATTATCCATCTCATATAGAGACCATTAGAGTGTAGAAGTAATAACATCAACCTAAATTGTCTAACATTTTGAATTATTTAATGTAATTGATTCGTTATTTTATGTTATAATAAAAATTAAAAGATGGACCAAAATAAGAGCCTGGAGGAAATCTTACAAGTGACAGTGAAGGTTCCAAGTTTTGTTTAGTGCTAACGAAAAACTACTGACGTGACCTTTGAACCTCTGGATCCGCTTTTTACTCGGAGCGGTATCGACTATAATCACCCCCTGTACTTCTGTTCTGTTAACGCATTTCACATGCGAATCTGATAAAAGAAATGAAAGTATAACATATAACCCGAATAAAACTTTGTGTCAGAAAAATACACAGATCTTAACCGTCTTTTCCCCGGGATATAACCCCTGTTCCACAAACCTGCCATTTGTCTTGATGAGATACTCCCGTACTACAACTCTCCTCCCGACTTCAATTTTTTACGTTGAAAGAATTTTCGAGAATTCGGTTTCATTCAAGATATCAGGGGGGGGTGGAAGGAAAGAGTAGAAAATATCGACAGAACAATATTCACATGTAGAATAAGTGAAATGGTTACCCTCCTCAGTAGCAGTAGACGACTACTGATTGGCTTGAGTTGGGTACAACAGGAACTGCGCGTTCTGAGAGGATAAGGTGTAAATTGTCAATGGCTTGTGTTCCTCCTAGCTTATCAAGTCGGCACTGGAAGTCTAGAATTTCGTTGGTGATTGCTTCTGAAAATATAATTACTTTACCGTTATAATTTTTGCCCCCAAAGAGTTCACACACGGATAGAAATAAAACTGTTAAAATATTTTACCCTTCATTTCCCCCATTACACTTCGCTTACCGCTGGGTGTTTCAAGCGTGTGCGCAAAGAATCGTGCTCATCAAGTGTAAGAGAGAGTCGCTCAAGCCTTGCACCCTGCCACAATAAACCTGAAACATCCGTGGAAAAACTGAAACATTGGAAATATCGCCTCCAATTTTTAATTGTTAAAGCCTAAAATGAACCAGATACTTCGTGTAACTTAGAAGGCTTGCTCGTGAAAGACTTTGCTAATCGTTGCGCGTGCTTTTACCTGGTGATAATCGCTCAGCGTTGGGGTCATGATGCGTCTTGTAGATCACATAGTTACCTTTACATACCAATTCCAGCTGTCCTGTCCTAGCGCTTCTTTGTGAATCGCTGATCAAGAAAGATATACAGTGTCGAACGCTAGTAGTAAGACAATTTGTTTATTTGTCCTGCATCACATTTACTTCGTCTTTCTTATACGCCGTGGATCTCGCGCGGGCAGTGCTGTTGCAACAGTGTCCTCACCCTGTATTGCTTTCGAAAACTTTCCCCCTCTCCGTGAGGTAGAGAGCTCGATCCTCGATAACTCCGTCTGCATCAGTTTCTGAAATAGACATTATGATCCCAGGAGTCATTCATTACAAGTGTTATGTCATGCAAGTTAGTCATAAT
>CAJDSM010026055.1:22033-36043 GCA_903981925.1 Ostrea lurida | reverse complement strand
TGAGCGATGTGGCCCATGGGCCTTTTGTTGTGTCATGTTAGCTAAATTTTGTTCAAGTCTTTAAGGTAGATCTCTACATCATCATAATTGCTGACTTCCTTTCGTAACATGGATGAAAATATCACTATCAGGGTTATATATCAATTCATTTAAAATTTTGAAAAATGCCTAGCTGAGTAGCTCAGAAAGTTAGCACGTTGCCTACTGAACTGCAGGTCGCGGGTTCAATTCCAGCAGGTGTTTTAAATTTTTTTCAATTTGATTTCTACTAAAATTGCATTTTTGAGCAATTTAAATTGATTTGAATCTTTTTATTTTCAGAATATTGTTTAAACATATCCTCTATTTTCATCCACTCAACTCTGGCTTGTAACATTCCACCTTAATTGTAATGCTTTTTTTTTTGGGGGGGGGGGGCGGGTAACATTCTGGAAATTAAAAACCATGAAATAAAAACATAGAAGCTACACATGAAAATTACCACATGTTTTATCAGAAGCCCAAGAAATACCAGTACTATTTTTAAAATTTTAAGATGATAGAGGGTTTTTTGGTCACTAAGAGTTTTCAAATTAACAAGCCAAGGCAAAAATTGTAAGACTAATAAAACAATTATTAATATACAGATACAGATGAATGCCTGAACTTCCCATGCTTACATGGGTCGACTTGTGTCAACAAACCTGGCGGATTCGAGTGTAAATGTGTGGAGGGTTGGAAGGGAGCCACGTGTGCTATTGGTGAGTAATATATCAGGAGAAAATACAATGTACATGACATGTGTGTTCATATGAATAACCAGGTTTAACTAGTGTTACTTTCTACTTAATTTAGAAAGCTTGTCTGTCATCTATTGATACTTAAAGGAAGTTGAATTACAGTTGAACTTTGATATCTTGAATACCATGGCTATATCGAAGTAATTTGGAAGTCCCAGCCACCAATTTTCTTACTATTTATACTCTATATATCCAGATATACAGATATCTCGAAGTTTTTTCTCTCAGTCTTATCGAGTTCGAGATAACGAGGTTTGACTGTAATTGTTATTACCAGAGTGAAACAACATTAAAATCTCAACAACTCCAATCTAATGAAATGGATCTGTGTCAGCACACATTATGTTTTTTTGATATATTTGATTTGACAGGAGAGTTTTAAGTTACAATGCCTTATCATCCGCCACAGGGAGTATTGAGTATTTGAAATCACTTGACTGCAGTTTGTAAAATCAGAATAAAATGATGTTCCAACATTAACTTGAAACTCCTACTCGAATATGTATGAATGTTTGTACATGTGTATTTTGTATATTCTAGATATCTTTTATTGTATTGATACAGACTTTACACATGTATTTTGTATAATTTAGATATTCTGTATTGTATAATTTCTATTTGATTGTTTACGTGTGTATGTTGTATATTTTAGATATCATCTACTGTACCGACGTAGACTTCTATTTGAATGTTTACACGTGTATTTTAGATATTCTGTATAATTGTATTGTTTACGTGTGTGTATTGTATATTTTAGATATCATCTACTGTATTGATGCAGAATTCTGTTTGAATGTTTACGTGTGTGTGTTGTATATTTTAGATATCCTCTACTGTATCGACTCAGACTTCTGTAATCGCCATGGTAACTGTATCAGTATGCCAGGCTATGATCTATGTGATTGTGAACCCGGATGGAAGGGGCCTCACTGCGCCGAGAGTAAGCATTAATGAGATTCATGAATCGTGGGAAACTTTTTAACCGTAGTCATCTGTGTTCCCTGTCATAATGTTCGTGTGGTGGAAATATTCAAAGAAAACAACAACAAAAATGCGATCAAAACAGGGATTTTTTTCGGGTCTGTCAGGAACCGAAATAAGGCCCCATTCCCAATGCTTAAAAGCAGGTTATTTTCCCAATTTTTGCTTTAGAATTCCCCAAACATGACAATAAATCAAAATGGGGTACATTACTAATCATAATCTCCTTCTCAGGTCCATGCATATATTTCAAATTTTGCAACAAATTGAGAAGCAAATGATATTTTTGCCTCAGCTTATTAGTAAGATATGCTTCAACCAAATTGAAAGTCCAATTGTACATTAATGCAATGGTTTGGTTCTCTGTCTATACTTATCTATTAAAAACGTTTTTCCCAATTTCAAGCAAATGTCGCTAATTTTTCCCAACTGGAAAGACCCTGGCCCCTGATTTAAAGATAAAAGAAATCCCTGCAAAAGTTCATCCATAGTTAATTAAAGAGGCAAATTTTCACAAAAATTGATCAAAAATAGCATGTTTTTTCAGCCCTTATGTTTTCTTTATCTATAACCATAGGTTAGAATTTCAAAATTAACAGCTAATGTAAGTGAAGTATATAATATGAGCTAAGATGGGCTGCCTACTTGATAGATGTGTGTGTGATATGTCTAACAGTAAAAATTATACAGGAACCATTGCATATTTTGTTAGCTAAAAGTGAGCTCTTTTCAGTCATTTGAATTCTAGATGGGAAGAAAAATAGCTTTTAGGCCATAATAAAAAATATTCCTTGATTCTCATCCATTATATTTTTGAAAAATGTTGAGGGGGGGGGGGCGGATTTTTTTTTATTTCATGAAAAATGAGTCCACTTGTCTTCAAACATCACGTTCAATGTTGATAAACAATGACTATTTGGTGGGATCAAAAATTTTATGACGAGTTGAATATGGAACCTGATTATATTTGAGATGTAGTTTTAAACCAAAAAACTGTAAAAATTTCCGATTTTTTGGTTAAAAAAAAAAATAATAATAATATAATAAAAAATATTGGTGCGAGGATTAGAATCTAGGAATTTGTTTATTATGGCTTTAGGGGAGTCCTCTATTATTTTGAGATTGATCCATGAAATCATGGTCTGAGAAATACATTTCTACAATTTACAGATAAGAATGAATGTGTAGAGTTGGTGGATGTTTGTAAGAACGGAGCTACGTGTATTGATTTTGCTGGAGGGTACAACTGTACGTGTTTACCTGGATTCAAGGGAGAGCACTGCGACATTGGTAAGTAGTAATTAAACACTGACATAGATATACAGCATTAGTTGCTAAAATTTCTAAGATACCCACTACTTGCATTTGTGGTTTGAATCATTGAAAAGACATTTAAGGAATGAAGCTAATTTTGGCCAAGGTTATACGATATAATCTAACTTGGTGCAGTTTACGCTGTATAATCCGCGAAGCGGATTATATTAACTTACCAAGTAGATTATATCGTATAACCTGTCAAAATTAGCTTCATTCCCACTTATAATTTAATTAAAAATTACAAACGTTAATGTGTGAACTGCGAAGGGATAATAAAATTTGCATGAGCGGACGAATTTTGTCCATAGCAACAAAGTAGAAACAACAACGTCAAACAAGTAAAATTAAATTATTCCTAGATAAATTGGCTTATGTATAGCAAATTTTTACTGATTTTGTTGAACTGTATGAAATGACCTAAACTAAAGATGATTTTGATACGTATTTTAGAACATTCCTGTTTGATTTGAGTTAACGATGATTTTGTTACGTGTTTTAGAATATTCCTGTTTGATTTGAGTTAACGATAATTTTGATACATGTTTTAGAACATTCCTGTTTGATTTGAGTTAACGAGGATTTTGATATGTGTTTTAGAACATTCCTGTTTGATTTGTCAGCTAATGATGATTTTGATACATGTTTTAGACCTGAGATTGATCTGAGCTAACGAGGATTTTTTTTTATGCATTGTAGAACAGTCCTGTTTGCATACTCCATGTCTGAATGACGGACAGTGCATCTCCAGAAATGGAATCTATTTTTGTCAGTGTACAGATCTTTGGTCTGGAGAATACTGCGACACTCGTAAGTTACAGCTCAGTGTAGTACATGTGCTTTATTTTGGTATCGTAAATTCAACACTGGTAGTTTTTAATCAGTGTACATGTGATTTATTTTGGTATTGTAAATTCAACAGTCGTGAGTTTTAATTCAGTGTACATGTGATTTATTTTGGTAATGTGAATTTGACGTTCATAAGTTATAGTTTAGTGTACATGTGCTTTATATTGGAAACATAAAATCAACACTCATATTTAAAGTTGCAACTCAATGTACATTGTGCTTTTTAATTTGGTAATGTAAATTTGAATTGCGTTGAATTTATTTTTAGCGGTGAACATTTGCACTGAGAATGTTGGGATATGTCAGAACGGTGGAACGTGTAACTACCTTGGAGGAGCTTATGAGTGCATCTGTCCTCCTGGTTTCAAAGGAAAACACTGTACCGAAAGTAAGTTTTAGCTTTACGGAAATATAAGTTTGTCTTCCAGCGCTTTTCACACATTCAACTTTTTCTCTGGAATCATTGAAACAACTTTCAGCTAAACTTGCCACAAATTAACCTAATGTATTAAGGGGAATTAACAGCTCTTCAAATGAAGGAGAAATGACAGGGGAAGAGTTAAAATAGGGCAACTACCATTTAATTTATCAACTATAAAAGTCAAAACTAAAACTTGCATGAAACATTGATTCAAAAGATTTCTAACCTTGGCTCATGACCAGAATGGAGCCACAATAGGGGTTAAAAATTTTACATATGAATAGGTATGAAATGCCCACAGCCCTCTCTTTCTTAAAAAAAGATTTTAAGAGAATGTTTATGAATGGTTCTTATTGATATAATGTCAGTGAACTGCTCTCTTTTTATCCTAGATGTCAATGAATGTAAGAACGATGTCTACCCCTGCTTCAACGGTGGGACGTGCTTTGATCTGTACGGAAGTTTCGAATGCTTCTGCAACAAGGGATGGAGTGGGGCACAGTGTAACAATGGTAAATCATCCTTCTTCTGATAACTAGATAGGAGAGGAATGTTCTAGAATGAATAGTAAACACTGAATATTATTGTTTTTAGAGTGCATTGTTCCTATCCATTTGTCAGTCAAAATGAGAGCCATTAAACTTTAGAAGTTTGAACACTGAACTGTGCGTGTATCTTGATTTTGTAGACACCAACGAATGTGACAGCAGCCCCTGTTTGAACAATGGAAAGTGTATAAACACTGAGGGGGGTTATCTGTGTGAGTGTACACCAGGATGGACGGCCAATAGATGTCAGAGAAGTACGTCAGACAATTCCGAACAATAAACGGAATATTTCAAAGAAATCGCAAGAGTGTAGATTGGTTTTGTATTAAGAAATCTTGCCAATTTTGAATCTCATCTGTTAAGGAATTTGAATTTGCTTTCAAAGTATCACGAAATGATTTGGGGGTGAATTTGAAATGAAGCTTTCAATCTGTTTGGAAAAAATAACATGCACATAATTTCCCTACCAGTATATGCAATGATATCTGACTTGTTTCAATGTTTATCTTATAAGGTACGAATTTTGATGCACCAGATGCACATTTCGACAAATTATATCATTTTTTTCCCAATGACAGACAAGAATGAGTGCCTGAACTTCCCGTGCCTTCACGGTGGGACGTGTCGAGACACGATTGGGTCGTTCCGGTGTTCATGTACCCAGGGCTGGACTGGAGAGATTTGTGGCGACGGTAGGAAACGAATCTTTTTTTTTTTTTTTTTCAAATTAAGGAGGTGTACTACACTGAACTGTAATGGCTGACTTCCATTTAAAACATGAATGAAAATATCAAAATGTATACACCTTTTGAATTTGTTTGCCGAGCTAGGTAGTTCCCTGGTGTTGACCCCTGATATGTAAATTTGCAGGTTTGATTTCATAAAAGGGTTTTAAATGTTTTTCAGATTACTGTTTACTAAAACTGCATTTTTTAACTAGATATAGTGAATTTGAAAGTTTTGAATTTTAAAGTATTCTAATAGCATATATTAACCTCTTTTCATCCTTAATACATTTCTCTTTTGTGTTATTCTTTGTTATATTTCGAAATAAATATTTCTTTCCAAATCCATACTTTCTTTGATGTATGCGTCGTAATTATTTTGCATGCTTCAGATATTGATGAGTGCAGAAATAATCCATGTATCCATGATGGAGTATGTAGAAATACCAATGGCTCATACATTTGTGAATGTCCAAAACAATACACAGGCAAAAATTGTGAACTAGGTACGTGTTTTGTTCAAATTTTTTGAAATTGCTGTCAAAGAAATTAATAATCATCAACTTGAAGGTTTTAATCTTTGTGTATTTGTAGATTTAGACGAGTGTCGAATGATTCGGTGCCAGAATAATGCCACTTGCCAGAATCTAGATGGATCGTATCGCTGCGTTTGTCGAGATGGATTTGAAGGAGAGTACTGTGAGAAAGGTGATACACATTTCTCTTGTTAACGTACTATTTTCGTGTTTTGATGCTGCTAATACAATATATAATGCTGAACTTAAAATGCACTGATGATACGGTGGAGAAAAATAATTTTTGCTGTGAATTTTGATAGATAAGAATGAATGCTTGACTCTTGCTCCCTGCTTACACGGAGGGAAATGTATTAACTTGATGGGAGGATACAGATGTGAATGTACTGAGGGCTGGATCGGGAAGGACTGTAACAGAGGTGAGTGGTCAAGCAAGTCAGTGCTGGTCAACAGAGGTGAGTGGTCAAGCAAGTCAGTGCTGGTCAACGTGTTCAAGTAGAAAATCATAAGGAGGAGGATTTAAATCCTATATCTAAATAACCCTGTTTAACTGACAAGGGATTGCTGTGTCTCTAAGACTAGTTAAACAGGTCCCAATATCCACATGTCAACCATCTTGTAGCCAATCACCTCGGGCTCAATCTTCCACACATGCGCAACTTCTGCTTCTTTTTTTAGAGACCGATCAGATCATACAGACAGCCTTCCGCAAGTTTTTTGATTGAGGCTCCACCATTGGTGGTGCCATTCTAATTCCGATTGTTCAATTAATTTCAGCTAAATTGTATTTTGCTATCAGCATACCTCATCATACCTATAATATTTTTCTCTACATTTAGCTAACCGGAAAAATGACATCCTTAAAAATATATTGATTTTAACCATGTTAGAGAGTACTATTATGACTTACAAAGTTTTGTTGATTGATATCTGGGTTGGTGCGTTATATTGACCTTATGTTGAATTTATTCCGTAGACAAGGATGAGTGCCAGTATTTCCCGTGTAAACACGGTGGGACCTGCATGAACAACGATGGCTCCTATCGGTGTATATGTCCTCCGGGATTCTCTGGCCCCACGTGTGAAGATGGTAAATACCTGTTATGAAAAACTTACTAGCAAACAGGACATTCTACGATTCAATCAACAGTTTAAAAAATTGCAAATATGGCATTTCTTGTTAAGCATTATAGCATTTCAGTGATTCAAAAAATTCTTTATCTGTTTAAAAGTATTATGATATAACATTTCAGTGATTTGAAAAAATTTTTTTATTCGACAGACCGTAATGAATGCGAGCAAAATCCCTGTCAAAACAATGGAACATGTCGGAACACACACGGATCGTACTACTGCGAGTGTAGATATGGATGGCAGGGGTCCTCGTGTACTGATGGTACGTACATGTGCGCCGTGTAGCTTCATGCAAGTAGGAATCTTTAGTTTGCCACAAACAGCATATTTTGACCCGGATTATTTCTAAAATAGGCAAACTTCATATTCTAAGTTACATGAACTTGTTTCACAGATGTGGATGAATGCAAGTTGAACCCGTGTTTGTATGGAGGTATCTGCATCAATACACCTGGCTCGTATGTCTGTCAGTGTAAGCCAGGACGCACAGGAAAAGACTGCAGAAACGGTGAGATGTTAAAGATTTGTAGTTCAAATGCATGTACGTTGTTTAAATACTAGTTTGAACAAATTTCCTTCTTTCGGATTTTGTTAAAAAAGACGTAAATGTTTGTATACACTTTATTTTACAGACACCAACGAATGTGAAAGAAATCCCTGTCAGAACGGAGGAACGTGCGTAAATACTGACGGCTCATACACGTGCAAGTGCACGCAGTACTGGCAAGGAGAAAACTGTCAATTAGGTATCCATGTTTGTCTACATCTTCATTATGAAGGGTATTTATTACTGTAACAGTCAAACCTGCATGTCTAATGCTAATTGGAAATGCTCGGAGACCTTTTTTTTTTGGTCCAAATACAGTGTCAATAAAATGTGTGAAACAAAAAATATGAGATTGAAAATTAAAGTATGGAATACCCAGTCAAAAAAATACGAGGTTAAAAATGAAAATAAGATTCAGAATACTCAGTCAATTGGATTACACAGGTGTTGTATCAGGCAGTTTTCACTGTATAATGTTTCCCTGTTTCTTGTCTGTCACTGTATCATAGTCTCCCTTTATAGTGCAGGGTAATCTGACTAAGTTACATTCAGCTTACTCGTTAGAATGTAAAATCCAAGCTCAAAGGACTTAAATTTATATTATAGAACTGAAAGATATTTAGAAGCAAAAATTTTATTGCTTTATAAGTATTGTACTTATTTATAAAGACTCGGCAATAACTGTGTTAGAATGGTATCAGCTCTTCACCCATATGAATGGTTTTGGTTTTTACATTTCAGATAAGAACGAGTGTGCTTTAGCCTACAGTGTCTGTGAACACGGTGGTCAGTGCATCAATCTGGCGGGAAACTACACATGTAACTGTCCAGCCGGATGGACCGGTCATGGCTGTCGCATAGGTCAGTATAAGTGTGAACGCTGTGTCTTTCTGTCATTTGCAGACACACAGGATTGGGGGTTTTTTTTCTGTTCCACACAAAGCAAACAGGACAGATAGAATTTTTATACCCCCCGCAACGAAGTTGTGGGGGGGGGGGTATACTGGAATCGGGTTGTCCGTCTGTAGACGCAATAATAGTATTATCCTTCCCACCTAGAGTAACCATATTACACATATGGACTACCCATGGGACAAAGATGTTCCCTATCGAGCCGTAATGGACATGAAAGTAGCAAAATAGTTTCCGGGCTCTAAAGTGTTAACCTTTCCACCTAGATGTCACCATAATCATCATATGGACTACTTATGGGACGAAGATGTTGGGGTTCAAAGGTCAAGCACACTGGACAATGAAATAGCAAAAATGGTTTCCGGGCTCTAAGTGTATATCCTTTCAACCTAGAGTCACCATATCATACATATGGGCTATTATAGGTGAAGATGCTCCCTATTGATTTGGGGTCAAAAGGTCAAAGGTCAAGCACACTGGACAATGAAGTAGCAAAATGGTTTCCGGGCTCTAAGTGTTATCCTTTCCACTAGAGTACCATATCAATAGCGGTAGTCCACCTAGAGTCACCATATCATACGGTACATATGGACTACTGTAAAAGTCGTTATTTAAGCGTGTGGGAAATTTACACTAATTACGCGGTCACGTAATGAGCACGTAAATTTCCCTCACGTGTATACATATAAATATCATATATGTTATACATTTCATTCAGTGAATGCGTATTTTTCCCCCACGCGAAATGTTGGGCATGGAAAAACGCGTACTTAACCCCCAGCGTAAATAACCACTTTTACAGTACTTATGGGATGGAGATGCACCCTATTGATTTTGGGGTCAAAAGGTCAAAGGTCAAGCACACTGGACTATGAAGTAGCAAAATGGTTTCCAGGCTCTAAAGTGTTATCCTTTCTACCTAGAATCACCATATCATACATATGGACTACTTATGGGACGAAGATGTTCCCTATTGATTTTAGGGTCAAAGGTCAAGCACACTGGTAAAGTGGTAACTTTTCCACTTAGAGTCGCCATAATTGCATATAAGACTACCCATGGGACGAAGATGTTCCTATCGAATTTGGGGTCCAAAGGTCAAGCACACTGGACAATGAAGTAGCAACGGTTTCCGGCTCTAAAGGTGTTATCTTTTCCACTTAGAGTCACATATAATCTGCATATAGACTACCCATGGACGAAGATGTTCCCTATCGAAATTTGGGGTCAAGGTCAAGCACATGGATATTAAGTAGCAATTATGATTATCCTTTGCTTAGAGGATTATCATATGCGGTTAGAGTTACCCATATCATACATATGGACTACTCATGGAACAAGAGACTTTCCATATTCAATGTAGGGTCTAGGTTGAAAGTTATAATGCTCGACAGCCCAAAAATCACATTGTACTTCCATGTCCAGTGCGTTTGACAATTGATCTTTTGACCCTACATTGAATATGGAAATCTCTTGTTCCATGAGTAGTCCATATGTATGATATGGTAACTCTAAACCGCATAGATAATCCTCTAGAGCACGGTAATCATATTGCTACTTCCAATACCAGTGTGCTTACCTTTGGACCCCAAATTCGATAGGGAACATCTTCGTCCCAGGGTGTCTATATGCAGATTATAGGTGACTCTAAGTGGAAAAGATAACACCTTTAGAGCCGGAAACCGTTGCTACTTCATTGTCCAGTGTGCTTGACCTTTGGACCCCAAATTCGATAGGAACATCTTCGTCCCATGGGTAGTCTATATGCAGATTAATGGCGACTCTAAGTGGAGAAGTTACCCACCTTTACCAGTGTGCTTGACCTTGTGACCCTAAATCAATAGGGACATCTTCGTCCCATAAGGTAGTCCATATGTATGATATGGTGATTCTAGGTAAAAGGATAAACACTTTAGAGCCTGGAAACCATTTTTGCACTCTTCATAGTCCAGTGTGCTTGAGCCTTTGACCTTTTGACCCCAAAATCAATAGGTGCATCTCCATCCCATAAGTACTGTAAAAGTGGTTATTTACGCTTGGGTTTAAGTACAGCGTTTTTCCATGCCCAACATTTCGCGTGGGGGAAAAATACGCATTCACTGAATGAAAATGTATAACATATATGATATTTATATGTATACACGTGAGGGAAATTTACGTGCTCATTACGTGACGCGGTAATTAGTGTAAATTTCCCACACGCTTTAAATAACGACTTTACAGTAGTCCATATGTACCGTATTGATATGGTGACTCTAGTGGAAAGGATAAACACTTGAGACCCGGAAACCATTTTGCTACTTCATTGTCCAGTGTGCTTGACTTTGACCTTTTGACCCCAAATCAATAGGGAGCATCTTCATCCTATAATAGCCCATATGTATGATATGGTGACTCTAGGTGTGAAAGATTACACCTTAGAGCCCGGAAACCATTTTGCTATTTCATTGTCTCCAGTGTGCTTGACCTTTGAACCCCAACATCTTCGTCCCATAAGTAGTCCATATGTGATTATGGTGGACATCTAGGTGGAAAGGTTAACACTTTAGAGCCCGGAAACTATTTTGCTACTTTCATGTCCATTACGCTTGGCCTTTGACCTTTTGACCCCAAAATCGATAGGAAACATCTTTGTCCATGGGTAGTCCATATGTGTAATATGGTACTCTAGTGGGAAGGATAATATATTATTGCGTCTACAGACGGACAACCCGATTCCAGTATACTCCCCCCCCACAACTCGTTGCGGGGGGTATAAAAATTCTATCTGTCCTGTTTGCTTTGTGTGGAACAAGAAAAAAAAAACCCCCAATCCTGTGTGTCTGCAAATGACAGAAAGACACAGCGTTCACAACTTATACTGACCTATGCGACAGCCATGACCGGTCCCATCCGGCTGGACACAACAGTGTAGTTTCCCGCCAGATTGATGCACTGACCACCGTGTTCACAGACACTGTAGGCTAAAGACACTCGTTCTTATCTGAAATGTAAAAACCAAAACCATTCATATGGGTGAAGAGCTGATACCATTCTAACACAGTTATTGCCGAGTCTTTATAATAAGTACAATACTTATAAAGCAATAAAATTTTTGCTTCTAAATATCTTTCAGTCTATATATAAAATTTAAGGTCCTTTGAGCTTGGAATTTACATTCTAACGAGTAAGCTGAATGTAACTTAGTCAGATTACCCTGCACTTAAGGGAGACTATGATTACAGTGACAGACAAGAAACAGGGAACATTATACAGTGAAAACTGCCTGATACAACACCTGTGTAATCCAATTGACTGAGTATTCTGAATCTTATTTTCATTTTTAACCTCGTATTTTTTTGACTGGGTATTCCATACTTTAATTTTCAATCTCATATTTTTTGTTTCCACATTTTATTGACACTGATTTTGGACCAAAAAAAAAGGTCTCCGAGCATTTCCAATTAGCATAGACATGCAGGTTTGACTGTTACAAGTAATAAATACCCTTCATAATGAAGATGTAGACAAACATGGATACCTAATTGACAGTTTTCTCCTTGCCAGTATCTGCGTGCACTTGCACGTGTATGAGCCGTCAGTATTTACGCACGTTCCTTCCGTTCTGACAGGATTTTCTTTCACATTCGTTGGTGTCTGTAAAATAAAGTGTATACAAACATTTACGTCTTTTTTAACAAAATCCGAAAGAAGGAATTTGTTCAAACTAGTATTTAAACAACGTGTACATGCATTTGAACTACAAATCTTTAACATCTCACCGTTCTGCAGTCTACTTCCTAGTGCGTCCTGGCTTACACTGACAGAATACGAGCCAGTTATATTGATGCAGATACCTCCAGTACAAACACGGGTTCAACTGTGCAGTCATCCACACTCTGTTGAAACAAGTTCAGTAACTTAGAATATGAAGTTTGCCTATTTTAGAAATAATCCGGGTCAAGATATGCTGTTTGTGGGCAACTAAAGAATTCCTACCTTGCATGAAGCTACACGCGCACATTACTACCATCAGTACTACACGATGGACCCCTGCCATCCAATCTACACTCGCAATAGTACGATCCGTGTGTTTCCGACATGTTCCATTGTTTTGACAGGGGATTTGCTCCGCATTCATTACGGGTCCTGTTCGAATAAAAAAAATTTTTTCAAATCACTTGAAATGTTATATCATGAATACTTTTAAACAGTGATTAAAGAATTTTTTGAATCACTGAAATGCATAATGCTTAACAAGAAATCCATATTTGCAAGTTTTAAATGTTGATTGATTCGATAAATGTCCTGTTTGCTAGTCAGTTGTTTCATAACAGTATTACCATTCTTCACACGGTGGGCCAGAGAATCCCGGAGGACATATACACCGATAGGAGCCATCTTGTTTCATGCAGTCCCACCGTGTTTACACGGAAATACTGGCACTCATCCTTGTTCTACGGAATAAATTCAACATCAGGTCAATATAAACGACCAACCCGAGATATCAATCAACAAACTTGTAAGTCATAATTAGTACTCATCTAACCATGGTTAAATCAATATATTTTTAAGGATGTCCATTTTCCGGTTAGTCTTTAAATGTAGAGAAAAATTTTATAGTATTGATGAGGTATGCTGATACAAAATACAATTTAGCTGGAAATTAATTGAACAATCGAATGAATGGCACCACCAATGGTGAGCCTCAATCAAAAAACTTGCGGAAGGCTGGTCTGTCAGTATCTGATCGGTCTCTAAAAAGAAGCAGAAGTTGGCGCATGTGTGGAAGATTGAGCCCGAGTGATTGGCTACAAGATGGTTGACATGTGGATACTTGGACCTGTTTAACTAGTCTAGAGACACAGCAATCCCTTGTCAGTTAAACGGGTTATTTAGATATAGATCTTAAAATCCTCCTCCTTATATTTATCTACATGAACAACGTTGACCAGCACTACTTGCTTGGACCACTCACCATCTGTTGACCAGCACTGACTTGCTTGACACTCACCTCTGTTACAGTCATTCCCATCCAGCCCTCATACTCACATCCTGTATCTCCCATCAAGTTAATACATTTCCCTCAGTGAACAGGAGCAAGGTGCAAGCATTCATCTTATCTATCAAAATTCACAGCAAAAATATTTATTTCTCCACCGTATCATCAGTTGCATTTTAAGATTCAGCATTATATATTGTATTAGCAGCATCAAAAAACACGAAAATACGTACGTTAACAACCGAGAAAATGTGTATCACCTTTCATCTCTCTCTTTTTTTTT